>JAULBS010119339.1:0-14325 GCA_032355785.1 Symmetromphalus regularis | reverse complement strand
ATCTATATAATATGTTAAACCTTATATGTCTTTACTGTTTATATCATTCATATATAACGGAAATAAAGAATTTGAATTTGATTACGAATGAAACTTACATGTATTTGTTATACTAGATATCGTTTTTAAATCTTGCAACTATTTTGTAGCTGAATGATTTACCAACTAATTATACGTTTAAATGCTATTCCTATGCCACTTATGATATTGTGAGAACATGGTACAACGTATTATGACAGAAATAATATTGAAACGTATACAAAAATCGGTACGGTTATAGAATCTGTCCACCACCAAGTTAGTAGTGAAATCCTCTAAAAATCAACATTTTGCAACTTTATTGTGTTTCCCCATTCCATAGTAAATGATAATTGATAGAATAGGGTCAGGTTTAGGGTTTGAGTTAGGGTTAGGTTTACAATAGCCTAGGGTCAGTTTTAGGGTAGGATTAGGGTTAGCTTTAGGGTTTGGTTAAATTTTAGGGTTAGGGTCAGTTTTAGGGTTAGGTTTGGTTAAGGTTTGGTTAGGGTCAGTTTTACGGTTTACGTTAGGGTCAGTTTTACGGTTTGGTTAGGTTAGGGTCAGTTTTAGGATTTGGTTAGGATCAGTTTTAGGGTTAGGGTCAGTTTTAGGGTTAGATTTGTTTAGGGTCAGTTATGTTTTAATTTTTTTAATATATATAATTTTTTTAAATGTAATTTATAATTTTTTCTTTCTTTCTTTCTTTCTTTCTTTCTTTCTTTCAATCTTTCTTTCTTTTCCCTACAAAAAAACATATCCCACTTTTTTTAAGAATACTCTAAAAAAAAAATCTCTCTTTTAGACACTTGGAGAGTGGCGGACACATTCTACAATCGCTCCAAAATTTCTGTTGTCTCAAGAATATCTTAGCAGAATATATAATAATAAGTCAAGGGACATTTTGCCAAAGCTGTGATAACCATGTTTAGTATTCATCCATCCATCCATCCATGAACCTTCCCATCCATCCATTTATATACTTGTATTGAAATTACATTAACATCAGTTAACTGTTGTTAATTTTGTAATTATTTGTTTAGTATGGGTGAGGAAATGTAAGTCTATTTTAAATATAGATATACCAAATACACCTTTCACAGTTTTACACATTGGTCAGTATGTATCAATTTGTTGTTTGAGCAACAGTCAATTGTATACAAAATGTTAGTTTTCAATATTTTATTCCACAAAACACTATCACTGAAGAACTTTCTAATATTCTAAATCAATAATATGTTAGTTTCTATAACTATTCATAGTTTTTTTGTTGAAAGTTGTACATCACAATGAGTGGGGCACCAGAACAATTTGCATGCAAATACATGCAAATATACTCCATCACTAACAATCACTGTCATATTCGCCCCTCTGGAAGCAGCCGTTACTTACTGCTAATGTTTTGTTAAAAGGCAGCTGAATAAATTTACAGTTTTTCTCCTAGCCAGCCAGAGCACAAGTTGATCCATCAATGTAGAACATCTGCAAACTGTTAAATCCTTTGAGAAATTGGAGAAAAAATCACTCCAACTACCTGCTCATTATAGCAAGGATTATAGTCTGTCTGCTATCCGCATCTTCCATTTGTGGTGTCGCTTCACTCCTTCAGGGACATGCACAGAGGGCTTAAATGCTATTCAATTGTGAGGACTCCAAATAATTGACTACTGGGATGAGGCAAAGAACCAGTTAATGCTTTCAGAGAACATTGTTTGCTGCCTTTTAGCTGGTGTCTGCCTGTGGGGGACAATTGTATGGAAGTTGGTGGTGCCTCAGGCCAGGGTTATATGTGGAATACAAAGAGGGTGGCAAATAATATCTGTAGGTGAAGGTGTGGAGTTTTGTTAGTTGTGGGGATTATAGGATGCAACGGAGTCTCTCATTAGAATAGTGCAGGACTGTGCTACAGTTGTCTCTAACAGGTTCTGCATTTACGCTGTCTGTTTGATTATAGTTCTTTAAACAAGATGTTAATATGACATAGAAAGGTAAGATATTTTTAGTTTTGTTCTGTTGTTTATTATAAATTAGGTTATAATTAGATGTCACAGTAATTATAAATTTATTGGGCTATTTGAGTAAAACTGAGGTAATTATAACACAGACACAGCTTTAAAAAAAAGTTTTTATCACAACGTGACTGTTGATTAAAATTGGTTTTAAGTAATTGCTATTTAAATCAATTTAGTTATTTGATTTTAAGAAATTCTTTTAATGCATATTAATTTAATTTGAAATTATCTTTGCTTTTTTCAATAAACATTAAATAAATAAATAATTAGATGCTTAAATAATTGAGGTAAATGTAGTTAAAAAATAACTTCTGTGATACATTTTTGTTTGACTTTTTTCTAGTAATTACATGTTTGATATCAGTGTTCCAGTAATTACATTTCATAAACTTGTGTTTTTTAACTTGTGAGTTGCATAATTATTAATAATTATAATTTATAGCAATCTTTTAAACTGACTGTTAAAGTTAGGTTACTTCTGGCTGAACACTCTTTTTACACCTCTGCACCCACCCCCTTAAAGATAATCCTAAATCAACAACTAGTAGCATAAGTACAATATATACAGTTTCGGGCATATATTGAGAAATTTTCCTCGATTTGGTGAATCATTTAGAAAAAGTGGGCCTGTTACATATAGTTTCGTAAAATCAGCGCCTTTTGTCAAATATTCACGTTTTATATAACATGTTAAAGTTTTTTTATAAAAAAATATGCATTTTACCTTATTTTAAGAAAGTGGTTGGTCAGTTTTACAAATCCAGGGGTACAATTTTACGATTTATGCGCAGAGATTTTACAAAAGTTGGCAAAATGCTAATTTTTTAATAAAAAACAACACATTTTATAAAACGTGGAGATTTAACGAAATGCGCTGATTTTACGAAACTATTTGTAACAGGGCAGAACTGATCTTTTTTCAACAAAAACATAATAATTTTGATTTTTAAAAATTTTCCCATGTAAGATAGGGATGCATAAATACATAGCTATTGTATCCATTCACCCTCCGAATATTTTGAAGAAGGACTCTCCGCCTCAGTGTGAACACTGTCAGTGTAGATTGACGGTGCGTCATATTTTGGTGGAGTGTCCTCACCTACAGCCCATTAGAAACAATGTATTTGGTAATGAAACTGTGGTGGAATCATTTCCATTCCATCCACAACTTATTATTAATTTTTTTAAAGTCACACATTTTTATAACAAATTGATTTTTTCATTCTTAATGTATTGAATTTACTTTATCATATTATTAATTATTATATTGACTTTTTTTAATCATAAAAATATGTATTCTATTATGTTATATATATTTCTGTTTCAATTATATATACTAAAAATATATCAGCTCTTTACACTGATTTATTTTAAATAATTTTAATGTTATTTTTAACCAGTATATGACCCCAATAGCTGATGTTTAATTTTGTGCTGGGGGGGTCGTTAAACAAACATTCAATCACTCAATCAATGCAATAACATGCTTTCCAATGGTCATTCCATGTCAAATAACCCCCCCAAAAAGTAAATTTTAAACTTGATCATCTCAGATTTTTATGAAACTTGGTATACTTGTTGAATAGGATCCCACAGCATAATTTTTTTTTTTTTAGACCTGTCGAACCAAATGTATAGGAGATATGATCCTCCTCCAAAAATATTAGACATTTTTGGCCAAAACAGGCATGGCTGCCTCCTTTGAACTCTTATATCTCAGGAAATGCTAGACCAATCTTCATAAAATTGGTATATTTGGAAAGGCAATTCTTCAGGTTCATAGAGCATTATAAATGTTATTACCGAGGACTGTCTTTGCATTCAAATGTAACATAGATAATCGAAGTAAGAAAGTTTAAATTTTGGGTTATGTTCCTTATTATGATGCACTGGTATTTTAGGTGATATTTTGTGACATATATTTTTATTTTCATCATTACTAACATTAGTTTTTAGTTTCCACGATAATTAATTTTTGTGTTTATAAAATTCTTGAATTGCACTCCATTAGCTGGAATGGGTCATAAGTAGTCTTTGTGGTGAGTTTCACAAGGCTACAATGTTATGCCAGGCTTGTATTAACATTTTATCATGGTGGTTTTTCTCTAGGATTTCAGCATGTTTTGTAAACCATTATTAACCCCCAGGTTAACACCAGGCTACAGTTGTATGTCTGGTTTGCAATAATAAGGGATGAAGTCATTTTGTGTCGTTCCCGTTTGGATCATACCTATTTAACGCATATTTTTGGTTTGAAGAAGGACCCACAACCTCAGTGTGAGCACTGTCAATGTAGATTGAATTGCACTCCATTAGCTGGAATGGGTCATGAGTAGTCTTTGTGGTGAGTTTCCTCTAAAGACAATATGAGTCATAAATACCATGAGTATAACAGCTAATAATTAACTACTAACTAACTAATGCACTAGGATGTCGTTAAACATATGTTCCTTTTCAAAAACAGCTATATTCCTATGTTAATACTGAAAGAAAACGCTGGTCATCATTAGACATAAATACTGAAAACAATAAACGTAAAAGACTTCATCAGTATAATCCCAGTTTTGTTCATGAAGATGGTCTCTGACCATACTTTGAAATGGTATCAGATTCACACAGATGATTGTTTTGATGACAGAAATACAAGAATTAGTATTGTAATTACTGGGGCAGTTACACTAGTGCTACATTAAAATGAGATCCTTAAAACGTGATTGATGTCATCTTGAAGAAAAAACAGTAGCGTGTCCTCCTGTGAAGCTGTCTGTCATCGGATCAATCCTTCTCGGTGGACCCATTTGCAGTTTGGGCTATTTTCCATTCCAACCAATGGTCCACAACTGATTATTCAATGGCCATGGTATGTCTGTAGGACCCCTTACTGCTTATCGGAAAGAGTAGCCTATATGGTGGCAGCTAGTTTCCTCTAAATAAATATGTGAGAATGACCATATGATTGACATCAAATAGCCAATGATAAGATAAAAATCAATGTGCTGTAGAGGCGTTGTGAAATAAAACAAACTTTATTTAAAGAAAAATCAACAGGTATGATGAGTCATCAGATTTAACAACAATACTAAGACACTTTGGGGTATTTATTGTTCCAGCCAGTGATCCATGACAGGAATAACAAAGGTGTCAATGTGTGCTGTCTTGTCTGTAGGAATATGCATATAAAAGAACATTTAAGGTTAATAAAAAAATTGCCAGCCTGTATGGTGATAGGTTTCTTTCATCGACCATGTGTTGCAAATACTGTACTAAACAATATGCTTGTGTATCATTACAGAAATATACCTTTCTTTATTGAAGAAAACTACAAATCAATATGTCGCTGCTTCAGAACCAAACTGGTATATGTTGGGGTAGCAGTTAATGGAAAAAAAGGCCAAAAACTGTTTCTCACCTATATCTATTATGTGGGATATCTTTTGATTTCAAGATAAATGTGGGATAGCTTCAGAAACCTACACACACCCTTTGTGCACCAGATGCAGCAAACTTGAGGCATTCATTGATATCAGTTGGTGCGAAGCCCAGGTTTGCACCCTTTTGATTCTGAAGTTGCAATATACTGTATCCAAAGGCCTATTTGAATAAACAAATATTCGCTCGTATGCGGTTAATGATGGGAAATATAATTTTCGACAAGTCGAAACAAATTGTGACCATTTTAATTTTTATTTTTGCAATCATATTGGGGAGTATTACCATTGTTGTCACATTTAACTTACCTTGGTGTAATGATGTTTCCAGCTTAATCATTATGTATGATGTTTTCTTACAGATTACAAATACCGTAAATGGAATCCATTATCCAAGGAACCATAAGATGTTAAGAAAAACATTATAATGTTTCTATTATAACATTGTGTTAATTTGATGTTTATAAAGATTATCAAAGGAACCACAAGATGTTTAAGAAACACATTATAATGTTTCTATTATAACAGTGTTAATTTGATAATGTTTATAAAGATTATCCAAGGAACCATAAGATGTTAAGAAACACATTATAATGTTTCTATTGTAACATTGTGTTAATTTGATAATGTTTATAAAGATTTAAAAATTTGATTAATTTTTTGTACAAACACAAAGACAGAACTTGTTAAAGTGATTTTAGGGACAACGTGGTTTATGTTGACAGCAGGATTTCAGTTTGTATTTTAAACTGACAATATAATTGGATACATATGAATAATTCTGCTATCTGTCTTCTCTCACCACAATTAGAATGAAAAATAGCCATAAAAGCCTAAGGTATATTCAATTAACAATGGTACATTTGGTTAACAAACACATTATTTTGTAAAATATATTTTATTTCATATTTTTCTTTTTTATTCACACATTTATTTCTACAGACAGATTGACAATTTAATTTAAATACACAGTTTTTACTTATTTGGAAATAACTATATATTATATTATAGTCTATTCTATAGCTAGGTTTATGTCAAGGACATGATTAATTAGTTGCACTATTATTTATAAAAACTGTTCTACAGACTGATCAACTGGATATAAAATTGTTTTATTTAAACTTCGTATTTTAACTGGAACAAAAGAAAGTGGTTGGGGAAAATATGTAAAAGTGAAATATATACACATCCAGAGAGTGTGGTGTTAGCTTTTCCTAAATACTGAGCCTAAGTTACATTACACAACTTAACTCAGCTGGACAGGTGAGTGTGTCATGTAATATGTAGTTTACTATGGGTTTATGTCTGGCTGATGCCAATTGGGCCAATCATCTCAACAATCCGTGACAAGAACCGGCTTTTGTCAAACTGTCATGTATATTGATTTAAATTCCATTTAAATTATTATTATTAATATATTTTTTGTAAACTGTTACAAAGCTTTAATAAATACATATTTTGAAGTTTGGCTTATTGTTGTAAAAAGTTCTGTATTATTTTGATGGTTCATTATTGGATTACTTGGTTGGGATTTGTCCTGAATCTTGTACTGAAATAGAAAAAGGAATATATTTTTCAAAATATTACATATTATAAATTGAATATTTCATTGTTAAAAAGAATATAAACTGAACTAAGTTTATAATGTAAACCTATAATATCTCATTTATATATATTGTAAATAATTGTCAGAAATGGAATGACTCTGATTATACTTTTTTAGATCTGCTAAATTTTATTCTAAATCTCCATATTTTATGTAAGCCTACAGTTTTTCATTGAAGGTTATGACCACATCTGTGAAAACAGAGGAGGCATTATGTCATTCATAGAAAACATTTAAACTGACATCATGTGAAATTTCAGTGTTGCGCATGTTTAGTAATCTTTTTATTTAAAATTTTATTATATATGTTTGAAATATTAAATCGAAAGCAAAGCTAGTTTGTGTTTGTCGTCTATTTGTTGAATTTTAATGATAAAATAATTTGATTTTAATTGACTGAAATAGTTTATAAAATTTCATGAAATCTCTGAAATGAAATGCTTTAAGATAAAATATTTGGAAATCATACTTTTATCACCACTAAAGCAAATGCATTAAAATTATTTATCTTTTTTAATCAGCTGTATAATTATTTTTAGATGTAGTCGTATTTGATTAAAATTGATATCCATTTTTACATTGATACACAATTGTTTGTATAAAGCTATCCAATATTAAAAATGTAAATACATATTGTCTTGTAGATTATTATTATTAATAATATTTTTATAATATAGATTGGGTTTGTGTAGATCAACCTTGAAATATTTAAGAAAACATTTGGTTATGTAGTGATGGAGGAAAGAAAACTAAAATAACAAAATAAATGTTTTCTCTTTTCATGGTTTTTATAGTCAGCCACTTTATAAAGCTATTAATAAAAATAAAAGGCACTAATCTTTACTTACATCCCATAATCCACATTATGCGCACTAGAAGGCTTTCTTTGCCGGAGCTGCTTGCTATGTTTCTGCACAAGTTGTCAAACTCTGCTATCACTGAGGCTGATGGAAACTCTGGTACTATGCCAACCTGTGGAGCTCCTGCTGGGGCTTCACCCATGCCAAATGCCCTCAAGGCACAGCCAGCCTCAAGAAGGCTCCGAATAATATGTCTTGCTCCTGCCAAAATATACAATCTTTATTTCTTTGAGGCTATGAATAATATGTCTTGCTCCTGCCAAAATATACAATCTTTATTTCTTTGAGGCTGTGAATAATAAGTCTTGCAGCTGCCAAAATATACAATCTTTATTTCTTTGAGGCTATGAATAATATGTCTTGCACCTGCCAAAATATACAATCATTATTTCTTGAAGGCTAAATATTTTTTTTTTATTGTTCAAATTATGGATACACATTGGTTCTAGTGTGATCAGGGTGGAAATTTAAATGAAAATGGACTTATTTTTATTCCACCTGACATTTTGTTTGTTTTGCTTAATGACATCAGTGTGCTCTAGTGGTGTCATTTAACAAAACAAACAAAATGGGACAGTGCATATAAAAGACCCCTTGCTGCTTATTGGAAAGAGTAGCCTATGTGGATGCAGTGGGTTTTCTCTAAATATGTCAGAATGACCATATGAAGATAAAAATCAATTTGCTCTAGGGGCGGCCTTATATAAAACATTTAACTGTCCTGAAAGGCCAATGTAATTTTTTTAATGTTCACAGTAGCTGACATAATTATGGAAACGATATTGGTTTATGATTTTTGGCAAGTCAAAACAAGTCAAGTCATAAATGTTATTTTTATTCAGTCTAATGATTTTGAAATTTTGGTTTAAAAATCTGCAAGCAATAAAAAAATTAATTAAAAAAATAGTTTCCCCCCGATGTTTGTAGTTTCAGTACAAATAATTTGTTATAGTTGTCAGTCTGAAATTTAAATTTACATTGTATGGTAATATTTTACTCACTGTCTTGTCTTATGTTTTTAATATATTTAGCTGTTATGTTATTTAGGTTGCATAGTCCTTTATCAAAAGTTATATGTGGACTTCATTCAATTTCCAGTTTTGTCTAACATTCATTGGCATTCATTAAACAATTTGAATTTGAATATTCATTTTAAACAATATAAGTCGCAGTGGTCCAATGGTAGAACATTCGACTCAAGCTGATGACAGTGGTTCAAAACGTGAAAGGCTGTGGTTCAAAACATGTGAAAGGCTGGCTCCCACTTTGACTATGTGTCAAAATAACAAAATGTTTGACATCACATAGCCAATGATTAATAAATCAATGTGTTCTAGTGGTGTCAAAGCAAAAAATCATTTTAAACAATTGTAATCTGAATATTCATTTTAAATATTTAGAAATTCAATATTCAATAGACTGGTCTTATTTTAGTTTTTATTAAATAGCTATTATTTCACTATTCATTAGACAGAAATTCAGTATTCATAGACAGCTATAACTTTCTCTATTCATTAAACTGTAAAAAATTTTTAATTCATTGCGCTATTTTAATATACATTAAACAGAATTTCAGTTTTCATTAGACAATTAGAATTTCAGTATTTATTAGATAATTGAAATTTTACTATTCATTAAACAGAATTTCAGTATACATTTTAAATACATGTAATTAGAAATTCAACATTCATCAGACAATTGTTATTTCAGTAGTTAGGCAGTTAGAATTTCAGTAAACATTAAATAGCAAGAATTTCATTATTGATAAGACAAAAATTAAGTATTCATTTTATAAAATTAGAATTTCACTATTCATTAAATAAGAATTTCATTATTGATAAGACAAATAAAAATTCAGTGTTTATTTTATAAAATTAGAATTTCCATAATAATTAAATAACAATATTATTGATAAGACCAAAATTCTGTATTCATTTTTAAAAATTAGAATTTCAGTATTCATTAAATAAGAATTTCATTATGATAAGATAAATAAAAACTCTGTACTAATTTTATAAAATAAAATTTCAGTATTCATTAGACACATAATTTCTATTAGAATTTAAATATTCACTAAACTATTAGAATTTTAGTATTCATTAAACAAATTTGATAGAATTTCAGTTTTCATTAAAAACATTTTATAAAATTTCAGTTTTCATTAAACAAGTAGAATTTCAGAATTCATTAAACAAGTAGAATTTCAGAATTCATTAAGTAGAATTTCAGAATTCTTTAGACAATTAGAATTTCAGTATTCATTAGACAATTATACCTCCAGTATTCATTGGACAGTTAGAATTTCAGTATTCTTTTGAAAAGTTAGAATTTCAGTATTCATTAAATATAATTTTAGTATTTACCTTCACTTTTGTCTGCATGATCTGTAAGAAAAATATAGAAAAAAATATTATCTACTAGTATAGCAGAAAACTATTTTATTAATGATTCATGAAAAATGTATCTAGATAAAACATAAATGTGTTAGAAATTGTTACCACTCTACGTATGTTACTACATGTACGAATCAATATTACACTCCATATCATGTCCGATAACACTATAATATGATAATTTATCTTCAAACAAAAAGGAAAACGGTTTTGGAAATATAACAGAAGGTCGAATTTTGAAGAAAACATTAAGCAGTTACGGTGCTGTTATTAACTCGGTATATTTTATGGAGTAAAAAAACATGGAAACAGGGCTGGAATTAAAAGGGGGCAATTGCCAAGCTGCCCACCCCCCCCCAAACCACCAGAGAGGCCTACAAACTAAGGACTTCATTTATACAAAATGTAATAATTATAAAATTAGTCCTATTCATTCATTTTAATTCGTTTGTTTTTATTTATCATGTAATTTAATTTATATGATGAGGTACCCCGAACCTGAAGTGCCCCCCCCCCACTACCCCCAAGGTCTAAATCTCTCCCTGCATGGAACAAGGCCAGAGGTAGAGGTTGATATTTGTTTTGTTCACTTCATAAAACATCATCTCTATCTCATTAATGTGCTATAATTATTTTATTTCATTTACTAATTTAAAAAATAAATATAGGCCTGCATGTTTTAATGTTAATGTTTATTGGTTTTACTTTAAGATTTTAAATATATAATTATAATAAACTCTAATATGAGAATCATGTTGCGTTAATTAGTGGAATCCATATTACATTTTATGGTCACTCATTTTACTTTCAGAGAAAACAGGAGAATTCTCTAATACTCTGCGTATCTGCAAATTTCATATGCACTTACTGGATATTTCCAGTATGTTAACAATTAGAGGTCTGATCGATCCTTCTCAGTGGACCCATTTGCAGTTTGGGCAATTTTCCACTCCAACCAGTGGTCCACAACTGGTTCGTCAAAGGCCGTTGTATGTGTTGTCCTGTCTGTGGGACAGTGCATATAAAAGACCCCATGCTGCTTATCAGAAAGAGTGGCAGCAGTGGGTTTCCTCTAAATAAAATATGTCAGAATGACCACATGATTGACGTCCAATAGCCGATGATAAGATAAAAATCAGTGTGATTAAGAAGCATCGTTAAATAAAACAAACTTTTTATCAATTATACATACTTGAGTACAATGTCATGTAAGGAATACATTAGAATTCAAGTACATTAGAATATGACATGAAATGGAAGAGCATCTGACAACACTGACCAATCGGAATTTATCTTTAATATACATAATGTAATGATACGTCATATATGTACATGTAGTTCGTTCATTAGGTGTAAAGTTTTTTTTTTTTTTTTTTTAATTATGATGATGATGCAGGCCAGTAGGAGCTGGGAGGGATGGCGGGGGGATGAGCCCCCTTTTTTCACCAGTTTTTATTTCGGGTAAAGATTCCTGTGGTGCTCGCACAACACATTTTATATACTCATAAAAATTACCCCCCTTCCCCCCCCTTGAAAATCTGTCCTACGGTACTGTGATGCTGTCAGAGGATGAGAGGTTATCATATAGGTCTACAATAAACAAGTTTTAAATGAGTAATTTCAAGAAGACATACTTACCACCCACAGCAATATGTCTTCGGTCTGGAAAATTTATAAAATAAAACAAATACTTTAATGGTTATTGAATAATAATATAATTAATTTTTCTTCACCACCAATTCTAATAAATAATAGCATAACACTTTAAAATATATAATTAAGTATGTAGATTTCATTAGCCTTGGGTTTTTCTGACATTTTGTTATTAATAACCATATTATCTGCTGTCCCGTCTTTTGGAAAATGTGTATAAAATATCCCTTGCCGCTGATGGAAAGATACAGCGTGTTTCTTTCATTTGATGATAATGTGTCAACATTATCAAATATTGACATCAGTAGTCAATCATTAATAAATCAATGTGCTCTAGTGGTGTCTTAAATAAATAAATAATAAACATGAAATAAATAAAATTTTATTGGTATGGATAACATTATGTAACAGCAAAACACTTCGAAATTCAAAATGGCTAATGAGCCTCGTGCTAATGAATTCAGTGTATTTAAATGTGAAAATAAAGTGACGAGAAGTCGATCCAATTATTATATTATAATAATTATTAATTGTTTTTGAAGTATTATATTGGTTTATTGTTATTATTATTAATTATCATCATAATTATCGTCATCATTTCTCAAAGGTGAATCTGCAACCCCACCCCAAATTACAGATATTTTTCTCAATTATAAAATATTGGTTGTCCAATTACAGTTAATTTATGAAACATTTTTAAAACAGGATCGTCCCTCCACCACACAGTATAAATATTTTAGACTATTAATAATTATATTTTATTAAATTCAATAAACAAGAACAATAACATATATGACCTGCCCCGAAATGAGTCACATAGCTCCATCTGGACATTTTGAGATGTTTACATCACTAGAAAGTAGGACACGACCTGTTTCTAATTATTCAAACCGTATAAAAAATATCTAATTTGGTTATCGAGTTATGGTTATTTCAATTCGGGTACCCTCTTGTTGAATGAGATAACACAGACTGTGAGTTGGCATTCAACCAATGTTCGGCGTGGCAAAAGACAAGAGTGGTGTGTTTCAAATGCATGACTGACACATTTCTAGGTCAAATTTTACAAAAATACCACAGCTACATGTAGAAAAATGGATGTAATTAGCTCATTAACAACAATTTCATAATCGACTATTTTGCTCTCGCCCTCCCTCCTTTTGACACTAGCTCAAATTGATCTCAGGTGACTTCCGATTCATTTTGTGGTGATAGGTCACATATAACTGTCAGTAGAACATGTACTGATGTTAAAATGTACCTGGTTGTCCAGTAGGTGGTTCAGTACTTTCGTCTGCGTATTGATCAGTTGCATCCGTATTTGGCATTGATGTGGTTCCTTCATCACCTGGCTCTGGAGCTAAAAAGACAGGAAAAGAGGTTACTGTAATATCCATGTGATACTGTTTCTATAATTGCAATTTTAAAAAAAAATTAGTCCACACTGAGCTTAAACACAAATAGTAATATGCTCAGAACAACAGTTTAAAAATACCTAGATAATATAAACGAGTTCTGACAAGTTGAGGTATAAGTCGCTGCTTCAGAACCAAAAGGGTGCAAGTTGGGGAAGTAGTTAATAGAGGAAAGGGCCAAAAACTGTTTCTCACCTATTGACAAGTTTTATGTGGAATATCTTTTTATTTCAAGATAAATGTGGGATATTTTCAGCTCACTTAGGGGTATTCAGTGATACCAGTAAATGCCAAACCCAGACTTACATCCATCAAGTTTCTCAACAACGGAGGACTCTGTTGTGATTACTGTTGAAAACATGTACGTGCATGATCTGATTTGATAATGCAGATGAAGAAAAAATGATAGCGTTCGATTTTTGCGTTTTGAGGACTTTTTGTAATAGTTTGTTTTTTAAACAATTATTGGGTCTATGTTCACGTGTCCCTGTTTCACCGATTAACAACTTAAGCACATTCTATACACCATTTTTTGAAAAAAGCTGTCTATAACCACACATTACAAGTATATATATATTTTTAAATAATAACCCTTCAGTAGGGGTTGAGTATATAGATAATATAATATGCTAACGAGTATACTGTTTTATTTATTTTATTTACACGGCTAAAATATACCACTTAAAACAACCAATGCTGACCTAAGTTGGGATCACGTTTTTTAAGGAACTTAAGTTGCAATAAAACTTTTGCCAGATTTTAAAAATCACTTTATATGATGTTTTACTTAAGTTCCATAAAAAAATAAAAAAAAACACAACAACAACCAACAATTAACCAAATTACCAGGCCTGTACGCAGGAGGGGTGTGACGGGTGCGCACGCACCCCCTAAATCTGTCGAGGTCCGTAAATGCAAATTTGGATTGACGCTAATTTAC
>JAULBS010119328.1:1545-14326 GCA_032355785.1 Symmetromphalus regularis | reverse complement strand
GTGTGTGTGTGTGTGTGTGTGTGTGTGTGTGTGTGTGTGTGTGTGTGTGTGTGTGTGTGTGTGTGTGTGATAAATATTTGCAATGCATTTATTTAAGAGTTATTTCCTATTATGTAACTTACCCACCTTTTTTTAGACAAGTATTGTGTGGGGGAGGGGGTGATTTCCCTATAGATATGGTATACATTCAAGTGATATCAAATGTACAATGTAACTGCCTTTTTTAACTCAATGTTTTGTCAATAATTTACCGACATTATGAAAAAAGAGAATCTGGTATAATGACAAATAAATGTAAATCTATTGTGTTTGGAAGATGTGTTTCGTGTTGTTGATTAATATATTTCATACAAATAAACATTATTATGTTGTGGTTATATTATGCTAACACATTTATTCTTCTAAAACTATTTCGTGTAGGCGGCTGAATATTTTATTATTATTTTTTTACAGATATATATCCATTGTCGTTACATCATGCCTGTACATCGTGTACTAATACAATGCTTCATGTAGGTGGCTCATTATTATTATTTTTTTTATTTTTTTTTTTTTTGTAAATCTGTTGTCCTTATATCATGCTTGTATATTTTGTACTAATGAAATATTTCGTGTATTATTATTATTATTATTTATTGTTTATTATTATTTATTTATTTACTATTATTATTTTTTTTTACACTAATATAAATCGATTGTGGTTATATCACGCATGTTTTGTGTAGGCGGCTGAATTTTTTTTCATCTTTATTTATTATTTTTATTTTTTTTACTGATATAAATCTAGTTTCTTTATATCATGGCTTTCTATTTCGTACCAATAAAATGTTTCGTGTAGGTGGTTGAATTTATTTTCGAACATATATATCGATTATGAGTAAAATGTACTATTAAAACGAGGTGCCTTAAATATTTTATTCAAATATACATATTTGTATCAGTTCTGTGGTTAATATTAAGTTGTGTTAAGTCGGTCAAATGTTCTGTGTTTAGAGAATTTGTATAGTAAATAGTATTCAAAGATATTTTTAAGATGTTTAACATTAGAAGGGGGTTTAAAGTTATATATGACCAAATTATAAAAATACAAATAGGTGGTAGAGGCAGTAGCGGATCCAGAGGGGGTCCACGGGTCCTGATTCCACCTTTTCAATATGTTTTTAAAATATATATTTTCCGAGTAGAAGGACGTGAAAATTAACCATTTTTCCTCAGTCCTGTTCATCCCTTCTAGCAATCCTGCATCCACGCCTGAGAGGGAAGTTAAACCCATACCACCCATTTGAATTTCTGGTAGGTTGTGATAGGTAAATGCAGTCTGGTTTTAAGTTGATTTTCATGTATGAAAAAATAAATGTGTTTAAATGTATTCATTAATACTTATTATCAAATGAACAAACGGATCTTATTAACCGTTTTATTTTTAGTGAACACCTCCCTCCCTCCCCCAGAAACAGCCTAAATAAAAATAAAAATTAACAACAACAAACGTTATAAATAACATTTTAAGAGAGAGAGGTCAGAAAGAATTTGTTTTGCTCTTAACAAGACAAAATATGTACATGTATTTCGTTTTTTTTATTTTTATTTTATTATTTTATTTTTTTGAGGCGGGGGGGAGGATGTGTTGGGGTAGTCAGGTCGATTTTTGCTTGAATTTAAGGGTTTTAAAAGAAAATGCCTGAATCTTGATAACGTTTATTCATATTTACACTTAAAGACTACTACACATTTGTTCACTAATTAACTTTTTCCCGAATAGGAATCTTGCTCCAGCTTTTATTATTATAATTATCTGAAATTTGTTGGGGAAGTAAAAAGATATATAATCCGAACAAACAACACTTTATGAATTACGTCAATGTGAAAATAAAGTTGGAATATTTTTTAAATAAAAAAAACTGATCTGGCTTCCAGACGGTAAGAAAATTCTTACAAATCTAATCAGTAAGACTTGTTATAAAAACACGTTTTGCTTGAACCAAGGGAGACGATCCCGCTAGATTAAAAAAACTGTAAAACATTGCAGACACAACAAAATGCTGGCACCCCATTGGCTGAACATGTCATTACTGTTGCTGACGTAATCTACAATATACAAGGCAATGAAAAAACCCAGACGATATAGGAATATCATTCAATGCTACGCGTTTACACCGTAAGAAAACAAAATTACCAGATATTATTCGAAACGATTCCTCCCCAATTCCCAGTTGCTAAGAGACTGTTGTCATTGTTATAATTATAAATTATTGTTCATAATTTAATTAGGTTACACGATTTTTGATTTTTTTTTTTTCTAGGGGAGGGGGAAGACTGAACGATAAAATACTAGATATTATTCCAAGAGTAAGACAATTCCATCCCAATCCCCTGTTGCTAAGAGACCGTTGTCATGTAAAATTATTGTTAATAATTTAATTATGTTATATGATCTGGAGTTATTTATTTCTAGGGGAGGGGGAGACAAAACTATAAAATACTAGATATTATTCTAAGATTCCTCCCCCAATTCTGAGTTGCTAAGAGACTTGTCATGGATTGTTATTGTTTTAATAAGGTAACACGATTTATGATTTTTATTTCTTGCCAGGGGTGAGGGGAGGGGATTGAACCATAAAATACTAGAATGATAAAACAAATAAATTGTTGGACAATGATACTACATAATGTGAGAGAGAAAAATCAGGGGTGGATGTTATATGATTTATTAATATAGGCTAATTAGGTCATGACCCAGAAAACTTTTTAAATAATAACCAATGAGAACAAGACTTATATAAATTATATGTAGTAGATTTTGTTAATACCAACAATATATTTCTGTTAATATAAATAAAATAAATAACTTTTGACGATTGGTCCACAGTTTTATAAAGTGTGCCTGTGTTAAACTAATTTAAATTAATGAACTCGCAGTTCATCAATAAAAAGGAAATATGTGAAACAAAACCATAACTGTTCGAGCAAAACAACACCATAGTTTATTTTTAAATCCTATTTTAATATATTTATTTATTTTTAAATCCTATTCTAATATATTTATTTATTTTTAAATCCTATTTTAATATATGTATTTATTTTTAAATCCTATTTTAATATATTTATCTGTATGTTATGTTATAGAAATATAATAATAAAAATCGTCTGATAAATAAATTTATTATATATTTATAAATCATGGGGGTGGAGGGAGTAAAATCAAAATAAATAAAGAATCAACATATTTGTATACTTACCAATGAGAAAAAGATTAATAATAAAATAAATATATTAATATAATTAGTATTAAACTTTTATTACTGTTCTGTCATTTTCCATCCTTAAACTTCATATCTTACCTCATATTTATTGCACGAATACTCTTACTTTTGTTTTGTTTTTATTAGAATGTTCAGTTAAATATGAAAAAAAAATATTGTCGGCAGTACTACTATTATTATTTTATTTTATGTAATTAGGAGAGAGTCTAGAAAGTTGGATAATTTGTATTCAATCCTCTTTTGTATGATTCATATGAAATAAAATATATTTCAATCAATTTATATTCAAAATAATTTTAATAAGTCTTTAAAACTATCTTGTTTGAGTAATACGAATGCTAACGTGTCATAATTATTTGGGGTTATTTATTTAACGACCTGCCAACCCACACCCCGCCATAGCATGTGTGATAGTGTCTTCATTATAAAACGTGTATTTAAAATGAATATTTTGTATACTTATAAATAATATGCTTTAGCAATAAATCTCATAAAGTTAAGCTGCTGGTGATATTTAATAAATTTGTTAGAATAATACTTAAATATTCACGAACTTACAGCTTTACTGAAATAATCTTTTATCCATGACTCTTTTTTGACGAAAATCTCTGAATTTAATTCCCGTAATATTCGGTAAATGAAAATTAACTGTAATCCAATTAGATTCCCATAAAAAGACATTTTCAGAAATTAATTAAATGTGAATTTCGTTAGACATACATTAGACAATATATATTAGGAAATATAATTTTTGTATCCAGATAATTATATTGTTTATTAGAATTAATTAGTCACTTAGTACAATTAAAAAAATGTCCTTGACTGAAAACAAATTGCATTCACAGCCCTCGAAATTCAGATCATATTGCGAGGCTTATTTAGTTCAAATAATAACAAAGTAATAATAAAAATGTCGTCGCAGATCAATTTTGCAACAGCTTTTTGGGACGGCTCTGCTGATTGCCGTAGTGAATTTCGAGGGCTGCATTCACGTACCATAATATGGCGGGATTTAAAATATATTCTGATAGAATTTGACGAAAAAATGAAGCCTCCTGTTAGTATTATAATATTATAGATTCAATATTTCTGTTGTGTGCTTTATGCATTTATTGTACGTTACAAAATACTTTGGATTCAGAAACGTTTTATTGTATATATACATATATATTAATAGCAGACCAAATAATATATAAAGGTGAGGGATGCACTACGTAATTATTCAATATTTGTTCGACTACCCCCCTCCCCCCAAAAAAAATATATATATATATTTTTAAAGTAATTCCAATTTTGTATATAATAAAGTAGATCCTGAGTAGAATTATATAAAATTAGTGTATAATATATTAGGCAGTTCTGATATTGTATATATGATATATATATTTATATAAAGTTATAAATTTGAATCATATAAAGTAGTTCGTTGAATATAATAGAGACGATGATCTTTATTAGTAGTTTCCATGTATAATATAAAAATAGTGTTCGTGTTGTATATGATTAGTTTTGTCTATGATGATCGACAAGACTAAACAATATTTAGACAGTTTAAGTTTTCATCTAGAAACGATATATCGCTTAAAGAAATTTAGAAATGCATATTAAAAAGTTACTGTCTGGCTAGGTCATGGACTATTTCTTGAGAAGCGGACTTACACCAGTGATAACCCGAGTGACACGGCATCCGTCAGAAAGCATTGTTAATCTTAAGGATAGTGGTGTATTTTTTTTCAACATCGACATTTTATGCTTTTAGAATAAAATATTTTACACATCATTTTATTTTTAAAATGCAGAAATGCACAGATATTATTTGAATTTTATTTGCCATAAATTAAAGAATTATGTTTGAACAAAATTAAAATGTGGAATAAATTATCTAGGCAACACTCAAAAGATAATTAGACCAGTAAAACCATATTGCGGCTATATTTTTAACAATTTAAATAATATTGACACATATTTATTTGTTCACACTGGTTATTTTCTTACAATAGTAAATATATAATAATTTTAATACATTACAAACTTAATTTATTACTTAGTATTATTATTCAAATGTGTAATATATGATACTAAAATTAAAAATACCTTTTAGTTGACGCTTTAAATTTAAATATAAATTCATAATAATTATTGTATCGAGGATGATGTTACTCATAACGACAGTGTTAGTTAAAATCATTAAAAAAAATTAAAGGCCATATTTAGATAGCCTGTTTTAATATTATACTTCTTTCTATATCGCAATATTGCCGTAAATGGAAATGTTTATATAGATCTACAACAGACGTTTATAAAGTATAAATAGAACGCTTAAATTTATGTTACAGAAATTCTTAGATACTTTTATACTTAGATAACATACTGACTGATTGGAAAAAAGGTTAAAATAAAATAAAAAACATTAATAAATTTAAAAGGAATTAAATATATGAATAAAAATATTTGTTCTATTTATATATAATAATAAAATTTGTGTTTAAATTATTAATTATTTGTATCAGTTCTTTTTAAATTTTTATAAATTAAACAGTAATTTAAATTTCATATCTAATTTAATGGACAGAAGTTTGCATAATAAACAAATTATAATAAATGTACATCAATGGCCTTCTCTAAGATCTTGAAATATAATCCAATAAAAATGTATATTTCATTTTGTTAATTTTAAAGCCAGTTATATTATTCTTATTATTAAAAATAATAAAACAAGTTTAACGTATTTAATAACAAAATAAAAACAACTATTACATTTATTGTATTTCTTAAACACAATAAAATATTCTTTCAGTTAATTTAATAGTATATCACTGATATTACATTTCAAAAAAATATATTTCGTTCAACGTGTTATTTTGATTTACGTATTTAAATATCTACTAGTTTTAATTAAAATAGCTTGAGATTATATTACATTGTTATTTTGATTTACGTATTTAAATATCTACTAGTTTTAATTAAAATAGCTTGAGATTATATTACATTGCAGGTGCCTTGCGACCTAGATCACTAAAACAGATTGTGATTTCTATTTTGTATATATTACATCTTTCTATTGGATGGCAGTGAAAAGCATTAATTAATAAAACCAAATTCCATTGGTGATTTTATAGGTTTTTTTTTTTATATTTTGTATGTATATTTATAAACCAGGACTAATCGACCTAAAAAAATGACGCTAAACATGATTATAAGTGAAAAAGAGACTGACTTATCTGCAAAATTTTACTAAGTAGAAATCATTTGGATAATAAATATATTTTTTGAGTTCGTTCTTGCTTAATTCGACATTATCTGCGCACAATACTTAACCTTTGACCTGTGATACTAGCTAGTGAGATACTGTCTATTTAAAAAACGACTTGTTTCTAATAGGCAGGCTCGGTGCCGTGAAATGAACAGTTCTGTCTTGTTTCATCACCAGTGGACCGTTTATTCTTTCTAATATAATTAAAATTATATATATCAGATATTAATTTACTTAATATGTGTCGCTTAGTTGTTATTTATTCGTGCTTTAAAGAAACAAATTGTCGCGCGTCTTTTGGATACCAGCTAAGAGATTGGCCGCCATTTTTGTTCGCCATTTTAGAATACGTATTTCTTGCAAATGATGCGAGGTGACACTTTGACGTTAAATGTAAGTTACGATCATGAATATTAAATAACTATATACTATCATCAAAGAGTCTGAAACAGTACTGTATCTTACAATCTTTATTTGTGTTTGTAATCTCATTTTTAAACCTCAGCTCCATGTTAATTAAAGCAAATAATTTGTGTTCAAAAACACCGCCATTTATTAAATGTTAGCAATTTATTTATAAATATATTAATTTTAATGATAATATTAGAATAATATAACATTAATTTTTCGTATTTTATATTTAACACCAAAACAAATTAAATGTTATTATTTATATACTAGTGTATCATTATTTCTAGCAATTTTTTTTTAAAAACTGAAAATATAAAACAAAATATTTATAAAAATTATTTTAAATTCGTTATTTTAAGATCTTGTAATTAGAGGAAGCAAATTTTGAAAATGTTTGTTTCAATTATAATAGTGGACTATTTCAAACAGGCAACGAAACTGTTTGTTATTATAATTAAAAACGCGCAATAACCTGGAGTTATAACTTTCCATTCTATTCCTTCCAAATAATCCCCATGTATCAGAATTTAGCCCCCAAAAAACTCCATACACGGACCTTTTATTTTATGTATAATGTTGTTTCTGATTGAATTTGAACAACTGGGACAGAGGCTGAATATATTATCCCAGAAATTCTGGAACTGTCTGAAAGGAAGGGCTAAAGCTCTGCCAGCCAATCAGATTACAGTATGCTTAATATAACGCCGCCCACAAATTTACGTCACTAGACAGTTGGGAGAAATTGTATTTCGGCTGCCGTAAAACGTTACGTATCATGGATTTATTTTTGCCTTCGTTTCATCTAAAAATGTATGGTACATTACCCTTGATTTTATTGTGTGTCTCCACCAAATACTAATCTCTGTGCGAGGATACTCCAATAATCAAGAAACGAAATGTGAGTAATCCGAGAATTTATTATCATCTTGCTTTTTTTAATTCTCACATCAATGTGACGTATAACGGATTCCTTTTTCAATTAATATTCCCAGGTCTTTTTTTTTTCTCTCGTTGTGGTCAAATGAGGTCGTGGGAAGATCGCTTTTTGCCAATAGAAAACAGGTATTTATACAATTTTCTAATTTCTTCATTAGTTGGGTTATTATTCATCTTCAGATAGCAGATGGTAACGTTGCATAATCGGCCATTTTTGAAAACGATAAAAATTCGAATCACACATGTTGAGTTAGGACAGTGATCTCCATGCACAGTAGGATGTCAACGACTGGTCAGTTTTGGCGGCAAATAAAAAGCACGTGCCAGATATCGTCTGCGCCAGCTATTTGAAATTTCTTATCAGGTGTTTTGAATAAAAATGTCAACTTGGTTTTCACCGTTCAGCTGAGTATATAAAAAATAGCAACGTCTGGTCAGATTTTGAATCGATCAGATTGTGTTCAAGTCTTTATATTCCTCAACCTGTCCACTTGTACATAGAACTATTTATTTAGCCGTCTGCTTCGCTTCCTTCCTTCCAAAAACTGGAGACACTTGAATTCTTATATAGTGACACGTCCACATAGTCAGACAGCCACTGAATTGGGTTACGCCATTTTGCACACTTCAACTTTACCCCGAGCTTAATCGTGTTTTAAATCCAAAATTTATACACTTTGCAGGACACTGTGGCCAATTCTAGCCTTCTTACCTCGAGATCCATTATGAAGATCTATATTTCGTGTCGCATGCACATCCCTTTCTGCTCTTTTAAATGACAGGTGCACTTCGACTGAGCAGGCGCGCTTACGTAACAAACGGCGCATATAGTGCATGTCGCGTTATGCGATATTTCTGCTGCTTACTCGTTTGACCTCTGACCTATTTTCCTCCATTTAAAAACACCGAGACCTAGATTCGGTGCATTAAACTGCAAACTGCTAATCATAACGTATGCACCTGTTTTCAGTAGCAAGTACTAACATGCCAAAGCGTGTCAGGACATTACAAGACACTGATACAGTTAACAAGCTAATCATATCATTTATAAATAATATTAACTCAGAGCGCATAATAACAACGTTTGCACTTCATTTTATAAACATTGATAGTTAACAAGATAATATAATTTATAAATAGTATTAAATCTGCAAATAATTACGTTTGCATTTATCATTTTATAAAGATTGATACAGTTAACAATATAATTTATAATTTAACTCTACAAATAATTATAATGTTTGTATTTATCATTATAAAGATTAATACTGTTAACAATATAATTTATAATTTAACTCTGCAAATAAATACCGTGTTTGGATTTATCATTCTAACGATTAATACAGTTAACAATATAATTTATAAATAATATTAACCTTGCAAATAATAACAATGTTTGTATCTATCATTTTATAAACATTAATGCAGCTAACAAGATAAAATAATTTATAAATAGTATTAACTCGGCAAATAAAGATAACAATATAGTTTATAAATAGTTTTAACAGTGCAAATAATTACAATGTTTGTATCTGTTGTCTTATAGACACTGATATTTAATTAATAATTTTCAACTGAAATATTATAAACACAGCAAATAATTACAATGTTTGTATTCATTATCGTATAATAATTATACTTAACAAGACAATAACAGAATTTATAAATAGCATTAACTTAGTGAAAATACATCATATATAGATATTTTAAAGACATTGATACAGTTAATAAACTAGTAATAGAGCAGAAATACTATTTATTTTGTGTAAATAAATATACTTTTTATTGACTGATATAGATATTTGAAGAGTAAAAATAATTATAAAGATTGTGT
Organism: Symmetromphalus regularis; assembly: GCA_032355785.1. Taxonomy (NCBI): domain Eukaryota; kingdom Metazoa; phylum Mollusca; class Gastropoda; order Neomphalida; family Neomphalidae; genus Symmetromphalus; species Symmetromphalus regularis. Next base: position 4,629 of record JAULBS010119328.1, on the reverse strand, counting down.
TTATACAATGGGAAACTAATAATAGAATATATAAATTGTGTTACATGTCTATTAGGGCAAATAATTACCTTTTGATAATATTATATATATATTTAACAATTAATAGTGTCTATGATGAGACTGTAAAGACACTAATATGTTGTTAATTTAATAACAGAAGTTAAACTTAGTAATTGCTAAGCTCAGCCTAGTTACAAATATTATTTTGACGACTAAATATAGATTTTAATAATTATTGTAGTAACATTATATAACATTTGTATTAACTGATATATATATTTCAAATACTTATCCTTTCAGCAAATCATTAACTGTAGAAATAAGTAGCATTTATATAGTGTAAATAATCCCGTTTATTATTTCTTCATATTATACATTATTTTTAAGATATTGATACAAACATGAATAAATATTGTGTTTATAATTAGTTAAACATATATAGTTAAATGTATTTACTAATAGTATATGCATAACAGAGCATATAGTTATAACATTTAGATTTATAAAATTAATTTTTAAAAATAATTGACTGATACAATTATCAAGATAAATATATAACTTATATATAGACGCAAGTATTTAGTTAATGAAAATAATTATAACGTATGTACTTACTCATATTATTTTATGTCATAAACATTGCTATATTTAAAATTTACTGGTATGCATTTTTAAGTGTCAATAAGTTTAACGTTTGTATTAGTGATATATGTATTTAAAACACAGTAATACAGTCGAGAAAATATATAGTTTTATGTGTTTTCTTTGAAAAAAAATTGCAATATTTTATTTATCATAATAAATTTAGGAATATAATATTATTATTATTAATATAATTATAATTTTGAAGACACTGACAGTTATATTATAAACAAATGTTTTATATCAAGTAAGGATATTTCTTATGTAAAGAAACCAATACAGCTGATAAGCTAAAAATTGTAATCTATAGTTATATGTATTTAATCAGTATAAATAATTATAACTTTTGCATTTAGATGTATAATACAGATATTATTTTTATGACTGATACAGAATGACAAAGCTAAACAGAGAATTTATAAATAGCTGTGTAGTCAGATTACATGTATTTACTTAGAGTCAGTATAGTTGACTCATTTTTTGTTTATACTTATAGGGATAATGTTTTAAGACTAATACAGAGAAGGAAAAATATTGAATTTAATAATAGTTATATGTATTTTGTTTTATTTAATGAATTTAATAATTTTTATTTATTCGTTACAGTATAGGTATATGTTTGTTTATTATGGGATTTAAAATAAATGGTTTTGAAATAACGAGTTATAATTATATACAAATAAAATGAAAAATTGCAATAAAATTAAAATAATTTTCGTTCAGTTTAAAGATATTAGCATAGTTAAGTTAATATCGATTTTGATTTATTATGTTTATAAACTGTCTTTATTTGAGAAGAAAATGTGTCACTACACGCTCCCTGAAACCTCGCCTTGCATCCATCTCGGGTCTAGAACCAAAACTAATGACGATCAGACAGTGCAGGCCAATCAGATCATGGATACTGGGATGTGGGAGGCAAGGAGAGTCATGCCTTCCAACGTTTTTTTGTTGTTAGGTTTGAAACAAGATAATTTAGACACATTATTTATAGAAGAAACGCATTGTTATCACGTAGGTTACGTCTATTTCGATTAACAAGCAAAAATCTTTCCCGTAAACAAACTACAACATTTGATATACCATTCGTATGTCATTGTCTGAAACAGGAAATACGTAACGAAGAAACAAATAAAGGAAGGAATTCCGGCTATTTAGTTATATTATCAGGATATTGGCATGGTTCGGTTGACGGCGTCCTTTCTGAGAGAAAATATACGTGGATTAGTATTCACTTGGAGTGGCTTTTTAAAATGCATGTCTACAGATGCGCACGCTCGACATTTACAATAAAAGCTGCTGACATCAGTGACAAGAATGTCATATCTGGCTGTTTTGTCACTTCGCTCTACTCATTCTGTCTGCTAATGTGAATGTTAAGTCTCGATCCCATGGGAATGACGTCGCGAGGTGGTTCAGTTTTAGAGGTTGCACACCACCTCTAGTACTTAGTGGATTCAACGTCACGTGCGTTCACTGAACTTTCAGTCATTGGTCTTTCAGACATTTTTTTTTTTTTTTTTTTTTTTTTTTTTTTCTGAGCTAAGCTGTCTTATAAATATTTGATTGCTGATAATCTTGCATTGATTCTCTTCAAAGGAAGGTCGGAAACACTGGCTGAACTTAAACATTTCCTTAGCGATTCAGATATTATTACGTTACGTCTGTTGCATTTTTGCTGAATGGACCATTTACACTTAAATGTTTAAATTTAATTCATGAAAGAACATTTCCAAAATAGCAAGAACGACAACAAATGTATTTTGGATAAAGATATTATATAATGATTTAACATGCTGATAATCAGTATAGTTCGACTACTAATTTTAGCTATTGCACTTCAAAAAATACTATTAAATACAATTTGATGTCTTCGACGTTGAAGCTATACGCCATGGGCGTAAATCATGGGGAGGACGGGGGGGATATAACCCCCACTTTTTGGACAGGGGTGATGCCTATATAATTACCCCCATTCCCGACCCCCCTTTTTGCTTCGAAAAATAGAAATAAAATGCCTAAATAATAATATTTTCCAATATGTCTCTTTATACCAAGTGGTCTTAGCGCAAATATGTCGAAGTACACAGAGGGTCTATTATAGTTTTGAAGGTTTTAGCCGTAAAAGGCATTTCATAATGCTTGGATTTTAAAAAAGAATTGGGGGCATTGTCTCCACTCCTCTGTCCCACCCTCACTTCCAGGAAGCCCCCACCCATGCTTCGTCCCCTCTCCCTCCCACTTCTAGGAAGCGATTGTCGCCCATGCTATACGTAGATCTATATGAACACATAAACATACCATACAGTTAGTTTTAGTTATTAAAAGGAAACAGACATTGCAGAATAAAGAACACAGCTATAAATAGCAGTCGGAGATCTCTACTCAATCTCAATATTACTAGTGAAATTATTCAACCCAACTACAGGGGCGCTGGAACGA
>JAULBS010119317.1:0-14328 GCA_032355785.1 Symmetromphalus regularis | reverse complement strand
CTCCTACTAACACTAACCTCTGTCCTGGACAGACAGCACAGGAACCTGAGTTGTGTGCCCAGGACAGCGTGCTTAAATCTTAATTGGATATAAGTATGAAAATAAATACAACCACCTGAGACCTGGCCTCCAAGTGAGGCAGTTTTTCATTCAAGGCAAGTCTATATTTCTTTTGTGATCTCTGAGAATCTGCCTCTAATTGAGGCAGTCTTTCACTCAAGCCAGACCTCTATTTCATTTGTGATCTCTGAGAATCTGCCTCTAATTGAAGCATTCTTTCACCCAAGGCAGGCCTCTTTTTCGTTTGTGATCTCTGAGAATCTGCCTCTAATTGAGGCAGGCCTATATTTCTTTTGTGATACTCTGAGAATCTGTGTCTAACTGAGGCAGTCTCTTTTATTCAAGGCAGGGCTCTATAATCCATTCAATGATTTACAGCATCCTGTATTGCACTATGAATTACTGTATAAACTTCAAAGATCAATACACAATTCTAATACATAAAATGAGCAAAATTTATATTCATTAGTAATTATTGCTAACCAAAATTTTTAAATGGTACCTACATGTACATTTTTAACAGTAACTTTTCTTCTAGGGGAAATAGGATAAAAAGATATATCTGTAAAGACTTAGGGGGCTCGGGGCACTTCAGGTACCGGGTCCCATCAACAAAGAAATTCAAAACAAATAAAAAAACATGAACTAAAATGAATGTATAGAACTAATTTTTATAATTATTACACTTTTTTTAATAAAGGAAGTCTTTAGTCTGGGATGGGGAGGGAGCCTCTAGTAGGAAGCCCCAGGTCCACAGCCCCCTTATAAATCCAGCCCTGTCTGTAAACATGTTTGCAAAGACTGGGGCATGTCATGAAACAGAGCACATACATGTACATTTATAAAGCTAATGATTTGGTATTTTGGAATGTTTCCTGGGATTCTTTGTTACAGGGTTGGCAAACAGAACATGCAAAATCAGCACCCAAGTTACCACCATAATACTGTTATTGTCAGTATCAAATGAATAAGTCTTGGCAAACAAATGTATATTCTACAAACCTTGAGATGGCCATAGGGTTTCTCCAGAACCTGGGGGAAACACTGTTTAAGGGAATAACACTGTTCACTGGCATAGGAAGTAGGAGGGCAAGAGGGGCATTCCCCCCCCACCCCCAATTTTTTGATATTTTGTATATATTTATTATTTTGCAATGTAAATATATGTATATGTTTGTGTGCCCACCCCCACACACTTTTTGGCATCTTCCTATACCAATGCTGTTTTCTAAAAAATGTCTTATGTCAAGTGGAGAGAGGAAAACCACATAAACAAATCTAACGAAAATCTTTTTAAAATGATCTATAAATGGTTTAAATGAACATAAAAAAGTAGGAAATCTGCGAATATGCAGAAAATTAATATTACTGTATAATAAAGAATGAGGGGTGTGATTTTTAAGATTACTTACCCTGACGCTCAAAGAATTGCGATGATTGTTTTTCGATGCCAATGGACGGCGTGGGCTCCGGGGACTCGGAAGTTTACCAGAAGAGGTACTGTAAGGTGGAGAAGATGGTCGTAACCGTGGTGACTGTGATTTGTATCCACCACCAACTCCTTGCCGAGGAGATGGAGGAGTCAGGTTTTCTCCTAGGACAATCTGTCGGAGGTTCTCTTGCAATGCTTGCTGTGTGTCGGCTTCACTTAACCAGCGCAAGAACAGTTCATCCACTTTCGACTTTAGAAGAGGGCGTAATGCCATTATAAAAAAAAAAATCCTATGAAATGTCAATCTTGCATAATGGCAACCATCAAACACTTTGTGAGTTCATCACTGAATATTAAGTACAGAAAACACTCCATATACTTTGGTCTTCACATCACATCTACATGTGTATATGTCTGCAAAAATAAAAATAAAATAATAACAATAAAATAATTCTATATATTGTATGGAAAAATCATGTGTACTGAGTATATTAGGGATAGAAATAGAGAACTACATATATTTCCGGTTGCCCTGAATACAAGTAGCCTAGAAATGTTACTAGTCCTCGTGAAAAAAACAAAATAGTCTCCCATTATAGGAACCATCTAATAGATAAATCACTAATCCCCCATTATTGATTGGAATCATCAGACACATATATCTCGAATCCCTCATTATTGATTGGAATCATCAGACACATATATCTCTAATCCCTCATTATTGATTGGAATCATCAGACACATATATCTTGAATCCCCCATTATTGATTGGAATCATCAGACACATATATCTTGAATCCCCCATTATTGATTGGAATCATCTGACACATATATCTCGAATCCCCAATTATTGTTATTATTATTATTAAGTTTTTAAAGGAGACTGATTTTTATTGAAAGTTTTTTTTTCTCATGTCTTATTTTGTTTTAAGTTAATATATTAGTATACGTTGTGATGTTGTTGATTTATTTGTAATTTGTATATATATATTATGTTTGAAAATTTTTATATATGTTAAGATGAACTTTTGATGTAACCATAGTGTGACCACCAATAGCTAATGTTTATTTTTTAGGCTGGGGGGGGCGGTAAATCTCAAATGTGATAGATAAATCTCAAATCCTCATTACTGATTAGAACCATATGACAGTAAATGTGACAGATAAATCACTAAGCCCCATTATTATTGAAACCATGTGACAGATTCAATTCAATTATTTATTACCATAAGCAAAAGCTTATTGGTACAAACAAAAATTACATTTGATACAGACATGGAAAGACGAACAGCCAATGGAGAACATAAATACAAAAGAATATATAACAATTAAACAATTACAGAATTTCTATACTTAAATGGCTCCTCACCAGAAGACAAACTGTTGCTAGGAAGCTGCTTAAAGAAAATAGATAACCTACATTGGACCTGTGGTATATCTTTGATTGTTTGATAATAAATGCCACATGAATTTAAAGAAATTGTTTAAATACATCTGTACATTTTATTTACAAAGTAAAGTTTGTTTTATTTAACGATGCGTCTAGAGCACATTGATTTTTATTTTATCATCGGCTATTGAACTTTAATCATATGGTCATTCTGACATATGTCTTTAGAGGAAACCCGTTGCTGCCACATTGGCTACTCTTTTTGATGAGCAGCAAGGGATCTTTTATAAGCACTTTCCCACAGACAGGACAGCATACCACAGCCTTTGATGAACCAGTTGTGGACCACTGGTTGTAGCAGAAAATGGGTCCACTGAAAATTTTATTTACAATCATGTGTGCATGAGCAAATATGTGGGTGCGCTTGCTAGTGTGTGAGCATGCATGCATTTGTGTACTTAGGTAACATCAACTGCACTTCCTTTTGTATTAGGAGTACCACACACATGCAGCTCAGTCAAGGGTAAAGCATCCAGATGAGGTAATTCAAGAGACAATATTTCAAAATCTAAAGTTACCAGAAGTCAGATTAATCCATAACGTCAATTATATTTGCGTAACTGGTGGGTTACCATATCAGTTAGGTCTCAAAGTTGGATTAAACTTACATCAAGTGTCCAAAATCAATATTAACATTTTGCTTGAAGTTTGTGTCTTTAAATTCATGTCATTACTGATGGCCATCATGGGTCATTAGAAAATACAGTAAGAAATGGAAGAGTACACATCAGGTTTCAAGATGGGCTTACAGAACAGTTATCAGCACCAACTGGACAATTTAGGCACAGAAGCGTGTGTTATTCTGGAAGCTGTTACATTTCCAGTGAACACAACAGTTCAAAACTGAAATGCAATGTTCATCAGTGACTGCTAATCAGTATTGAAACTCTCCATGTTGGTGTTGCAAAGATTTGAATTGCCCATCAAGATTTGTAATGAGCATGCGTAAAGCATAAAAAAAGATATTTTATAAGTGTAGTATCACTACTAGTGCCGCAAAATAGGCTAATTATTTAACAGTAACTCCATTGTTTTTCAATTGGAGGTCTTTTTAGCCGATCAAAGAATGTGATAAAAATGCTTCAGTTTCCGACCAAAAAATTACAAGAAATATCTAGATATATACAATCAAATTGCCAATGTACGTGCTTATTACATCCCTTTTCACAGTAAATCCCACAGTATCCACTGATTTCGCCTTCAACCACAGACACATTAAAAACAACATAGTGGTCGAACAAATATGTCACAAATACGTTACTGTGAAAAGGGATGTAATAAGCGTGTAAGTTTGGAATTTTATTGTATATCTAGATATTTCTTGTAATGTTTTGGTCGGAAACTGAAGCATTTGTTGCCAGAAAATTGCACCAATGCACCGTATGGATCGTGAGCTGAACTTAATCCAATAAGCATTAAGTTTCTGAACTAGGGCTAGGCAGTCCTGCTACAGATTAAAGAAAAATAAAGCTTCTATGGGGGCAGTTTCTTCGGCGGACTATGTGTTGCAAATGCAAATAGCTTATTTGATACTTACAAATATTTGTCAATTAAACACGTTCCCATGGTATTGTGTTGTTAAACAAAAGCCTTAATAGACTATAGAGTAATGAAACATTGATACATTCCAATCCTTTCCTTGTTTTAATCAAAAACATGCACAGACTCATATCATAAAACTGTAGCCGTTTTAACTTATTTATCAGAAAGTATTACTGGAGTTTATTTGATTGAAAGCTTTTACTAACAACTTTACCTCAACTTATCACTGAAGATCTGCTGTCTAAGCCTAACCATCAAATTTTAACATCAACAACTTCGAGCGCAAAGAAAATGGAGACAGCGCCCGTGGAAACAAGCTTACCGGAAACGAGCTCACAAGGAATTTCCTCTTCTTCCGTTTTCTAAATTTAGTAACAAAAGATTATGATATGATAGCTGTGTAGCTCGCCTGTTAAGCAAGTTAAAGCGGTGGAATCAAATTTGTATCAGGGAGAATTCCCGAAACACATTATATGTTAAAATACGTGTGTTTATAAATACAAATGCAAATTCACAATTTTTCATCTTTCAATCTACATTCTAAACACTATGGCAGTATGGGGTGCCAAGTGTAAAAACATTATTTAAGCTATTTTAACTCCCTTTTCAACACATTTAATTTGTGTGTGTGTTTATATAATAAATAAAACATATGTATCAAATATTTATTAAATAAATAAATTATTCATTAAATATTTCCAACATATATTAAATATTTTCAACATAATATAATAAATGTAATTTAGGTAAATCATGTTTGTATATACATATATATCTAAAATAATTTAGCTAAATGACATTTAGATTTAAATCATGCTAACACTTATTTATTAAATAGCTACAATATTTATTAAATAAATATTTTAAAAATTAAATCTCTGCAATATGTATTAAATGTTTGTAACATATTAAATATCTTCAACATATATTAAATGACATTTAGCAAAATCATATATATTATATCGTATTTAGCTAAATCATATACATGTATATTATATCTTATTTAGCTAAATCGTATTTAGCCACTTTCATGTATAATATGTAGGTTTTAGAGAAGCCCCGCCCAGACCTATGACCTGCCATTACACTCTAGGCACACCATATGCACGTACTGCAGGCTTTGACTGGGCGTGGCTTATAATATGATTATACTTGAGAGGGGCTAAATACGAGTTAGCTAAATAGGTTATAATATATATGATTTAGCTAAATACGATATAATATATATGATTTAGCTAAATGTCATTTAATACATGTTGAAGATATTTAATATGTTACAAATATTTAATAAATATTGCAGAGATTTAATTTAAAAAAATAATTATTAATAAATATTGTAGATTTAAAATCTAAATGTCATTTAGCTAAATTATTTTAGATATATACATGATTTACCTAAATGATATTTATAATATGCTGAAAATATTTAATATAATATTATATTGCAGAGATTTAATAAATTATTTATTTATTTAATAAATATTTGACACATATTTTTTATTTACTATATAAACACATATAAAAATTAAATGTGGAGAAAAAGAGGTTAAAATGTGTTTACATATGGCATCCCATAACTATCCACATAATGTGGGTGATGTACATAGCGTATATGATACATGAACATAGCATCCACATACTTGCAGTGTTCGCGCGCCTATCTATGGTCACGTGATGTCGTCAGTGCAGGGCTGGACTGGGCGGGGCTTATCTGAAACCTATACATGAGAGGATCTAAATACTAGTATGATATAATATGATTATACATGAGAGGGACTAAATACGATATAATATATGGTTTAGTTACATACGATATAATATATATGATTTAGCTAAATGTCATTTAATATATATGATTTAGCTAAATGTAATTTAATATATGTGAAGATATTTAATATATGTTACAAATATTTAATAAATATTGCAGAGATTTAATTTTTAAAAATATATATTTATTTAATAAATATTGTTGATATTTAATAAATAAGTGTTAGCATGATTTAAATCTAAATGTCATTTAGCTAAATTATTTTAGATATATATATACATGATTTACCTAAATGACATTTATTATATGTTGAAAATATTTAATATATATTACAGAGATTTAATAAATTATTTAATAAATATTTTATACATATTATTTATTTACTATATAAATATATATATAAATTAAATGTGTAGAAAAAGAGGTTAAATTAATATAAATATTTTGTTTATACTTGTAACTTGGCACCCCATAAATATCGTATTTAATTATTTCATATCCTTAAAAGTCCACACTTAAGTGAGTGTTGAGTGTCATTTGGTTTATATATAATATAAAACAATAAAAATTGAATCACCCGCCCGAACCACTTTAAAAATTAATAATAAAATATGTTGAGAACCAATAATTTTTATTTAATTAGCCTTATTACCGCCATCCATGACCAGACACCGGTTTAGTGGGTGCAAGTCAAAATGAGGAAATTACTAGTCGCTTTGAAACGAATGGCAATGGCTGCTGTGAAAAGGAAAGAGGTTTTTGAAAATGGAGCAGCGGTGAAAAAACATATTGGTCATTGGAGCACTGGGCTGCAATCATCAATGGACGATCCTGCGTTGAGGGTCTATTCTGATGATACAGTTGTCATCATCAAAGACAAGTACCCTAAGGTGCTTTGACTGGAATGGTGTAAAGATACTGTTAAAGTGGCACTGTCATAGTTAAACGTAAACAAAGTGGCAGTCCTCCACAAAAAATGTTTTTGTTCAAATCTATTGTATTTAAAAGAGTATAAGCTCAGTTACATGCACAGAATAAATTACTATCAATTAAAGCAATTTATTCCTCTAAAAAATAATAAAAATTACAATTTTGTGGGGAAATACTTAAAAAGGTGTCCGACAGTTATTCTTAACAATTTTATGAATATTTTTGTTGAACTATATCAGTTAATTTCAAACAAGAAATTACTACCAATTGAAGTAATCTTCTAGTATACTTAAAATGACAATATGATCAGTGGCACATCTGAGGGGAATCTGGGGCACTCCTCCCCCTAAATTTTGCGATTTAAATAACATTAAACAAAATTATTATTATTTTTTTTTTAATGGTAAAGAATCCGAAGAATTGGCGTCATATTATTTTCCCCCACTACCCCCAAATGGATTTTCTGGATCCACCACTGATGATTGTGACTGGTGATTATGTTCATTCATTGGAAGAACCCTCAAAGTATGGTTGCACACCATTATAATTTGAGTACACTATATTATACTTTTGATATTGTGGAGTTAATTAGGCCATTATGTTTGTAGGTAATGATTAATTTGCAATGATTAGAACTTTTATGAAAAAATTGCAAAATATGGCACTACCAACTATGATAGTGCACCTTTAATGTTGGTTTTGAAGTCATGAGTTCCACATCCACACCTTAATAATTAAGAAAAACAAGTTTAGAATTGGAGTCCCATAAGAAAGATGATGTGAATGTCAAACTCTTCACGGTTTTATGATTTAATTAAAATATGGCAAAAGAATCTGAATCACCCATCATTACTAAAACATTTTATATTTTCAATATGGAATGATTAATTTATTTATTATTATTTAATTAATGTGTTGTTGTTATGTGTGTTTTTTTTAAATTAATTTTTCTTTACATGTAAGTTAATGTATTTATAACATTTTTATTTTTCAGGCTAAATTTCATTTTTTGGTTTTACCAAAAGAGAAAATTTCAAATTTGAAAAGTCTTCAGAAGGAACACATTAATTTGCTGCGACACATGCATAAGAAAGGTGGTGAGATTGCAGATAGGTAAGCAGTATAAATTTGTATGTTAACAAAACGTGGATGTAATACCCCCATCACATCACAGCTACATCAATGAAGATCTTGCTGCATCCATGAAAAAAGGTCACAGCATAGTGGGAACTCTGAGAACCTACTGAGAACGCAGTTGGAACCTTTATTGATGTGAAATGGTCTCCATTATCTTTGGAGACTGATTGTCTGCTACGTGGACATTTGATATGTTCAAAACCCACATAGCGCCAAAGCAGATGCAGTAAGGGCCTTCTTTTATTTTATTTTTTTTAATAATTTTATTTCTCCAGAATGTTTTACATTTACACACAAATACACATATAATGTTAGATAAACAAACATATATATTCATACATGTGTGTATAATAATTCCTACTTACACATATTTACATGTACATATAAGCATGTTACTCATAACACGCAGAGAATTCTGGAGATTAATTAAATAGAAAAAAAATAGAAACTTGAGAGAGATAGTGAAATAAAACTTCTTAGGACCTAACAGTAACAGCTTTATTTACATAACATAGACATAGCGGACACGTCATATTGTATAGATGGTTTAGATGTAGCAACAACTCAGTTACAACTCCGTCCTACATTTTAGAAGACTTCATGAAGTGAATGCTAGGTTCATGGCAAGTTCAAGGCACGACCGTTAAGTTTATATCATTCTCACAGGATGTCCAAACACTGACAGACCTACATTGTCACTGAGTTGCCACTATGTCTAAACCATCTATATGACGTATCCGCTACGCTATGCTATGTCAATGGTGCTGTTAGTAGGTCCTAAGAAGGTCCTTACTGTGACCGCATTGGCACTACATGGGTTTGGAACATGTTTAAAGTCCACGAAGCAGAAAATCGGTCTCCGAAGACCATGTCGCTTCAATAAACGTTTCCACTGCATTCTAAGATTTTCCACTGCGCTCTGACCTTTTTTCATGAATGCAGCGAGATCTTCATTGACGTAGCTGTGGTGTGATGGGGGTATTTGATTTTCTCGAAGACCACAAAGTTGTTGCAGAGTGCTACCAAATTTTTAGAACTTAAGAATGCAATGGGAACTTCCTTCGGTGTGAAGGGGACTTTACACAGCATTAAGCAGTCTTGATGATTACAGGTGAGACTACTACTTGTACACTTCTAGCACTTAACACCTGCTTCAAAATGGAATGTAGCATTTGTAAGTTTGCCATTTGTGATTTTATTTTATATCTTGAAATTTGAAAATTGGCGAAACAGCTCTCCTCATATGAAATTCCTTGTCTGAAATCATTTTTAAGAGAGTATAATGGGTTTCTCTTCTGTTGTTTCCAAATGGAAATGATTGTTTTATCACCTTTGTGGTTTAAGTAGGATGATATTTGGCATCATTCTCAAAATTGTCGAATAAAAATTACAACCTTTGTGTGAAACTGTTCTATTATATGTAAATAAAATACTGTGTAATATAATAGAGAAATTTACTAGTCATGTAAAACGTGCATTTTCCCTTTAAACATAACACTAAGCATCCGAGGTGAGTGGAGTTGTCTCCCTCCAGATGACACTTTCATTACAAGGTGACATACCCGGTATTATTAGTATAGATAATACTAAACACTTGCAGCAAAACACAATGGTATTGGGTGATACTTCATATTTTTTTAGATTAAAATGGGTTGTGGTCTGGGGGGTTTTCTGTGGGTTTTTTTTATTCTACATTTATTGATTTAGTTTAAAATATTTAATATTGCAATATGTGTTTGATATTCATTAAAACACCCAATATACATAGTTAATGTTTGGAAGCTACAGTTCAATTGTATGTAAATTAATATAACATTGCTCTTTATGTATTTTAGGGCTAACAAGGAACTGCGATTTCGGTTTGGCTATCATGCTGTTCCAAGTATGGGGTTAGTTGTAGTTCATCATGTCATTAGTATTTTTTTTTAAATTTCAAATAGCCTGTAAAAATGAGGAGCATGAACATGTACAGATAAGTATCATATAAAAATATTGTACTGTGGTATGTTTTTAATGAGTGATTGTACTTATTTTCATGCTTAAATATCCAGTTAAGGTTCAAGTTTGCTATCATGTGCACACAACTTAGTTTCCTGTGCTGTCTGTCCAGGACAAAGGTTAGTGTTGCTAAAAGAGATGAAATCTGCTGCCACACTAATTATTAATATTATTGATAATCAGCAAGGGATCTTTTATATGCACTATCCCACAGACAGGATAGTACATACCATGGCCTTTGATAAAATGTTTTCTATCCCATCATGTACACAGCAGAAATAAATTGCGGTCTTTAAAATTTTAAATATTTATTCATTGTAGAAATACTCAAGAGTTTGCTTCAGCTAAAATATACTTTTATGTTAACAAAGATTAGGCCCTATCCAGATTTCATTTCATGAAATCTAAACATAAATAGCTCACAGTAGACAACAGTGTCGATCTGTGCTAAGCAGTATAACATCAGACTCTCAAGCTGATGACAGTGGTTCAAAACCCATTGGAGGCTGGCTCACACCTGACTACATGTCAAAATAACTAAATGTTTGACATCAAATTAATAGCCGATGATTAATAAATCAATATGCTCTAGTGGTGTCGTTAAACAAAAAAAATACAGTCACTTAGACATTGTGAACATACTGAGAATTGTGTCTATATTTAGTTGACTATATACTTATAACTAGTGGCTATAATATTTATTGTTGATTGTAAAACCATATCATATATATTTCACTGAGACTATAAAATGTATGTGTCTACTAGTGCTAAAATAAATGGTGATAAAAATATGTTTTATGCCAGTCAACTGTGAAGACTGCCTATCTTCAGTGAGTAGTTGAGGTAAAGTTGTTAGAAAAAGCTTTCAATCAAATAATTTCTTGTTTTACAGTATTATATTTTATACATTGGTTTAAATTCAGGCAACTTCATCTTCACGTGATCAGCCAGGATTTTGATAGTCCATGTCTCAAGACGAAGAAACACTGGAATTCATTTACAACAGAATATTTCATAGACTCTGATCGTAAGTCGTTACGGTTTCAAAAGTAAATACTACAATCATAATAACCATCAAAGTAATAGCACTCAAATAATATATTATGTTTTCAAGACATGTATTTTTTAGACGCATATGAATCCTCTCCTTCAATCAAGGTGCCAATGGCTTCCTTGAGGTGTGGGGTCCGAGCATCCCCCTTGTCCAAAACGTGTGAGGGATGTGTCCCACCATTCCCATGTGTATTTCAGTATAATTATTATTATTTGTGCCAAGACCACATAGCTAAGTGTTACATCGATATTATAATTTTTTTTACTGGAAATGATTATTATTTTAGCATTTTAATTTCAATTTTTCAAAGCAAAAGGTAGGGTGGATAATTAATAGCTATCCCCCTCTGTCGAAAAAGAGGGCTGGTGTGACATCCAGTCTCACCCCCAACCCACTATTGATGCCCCTGCTTTCAACTTGTGAAAAGCTTGAACTTGATGCAGAGATGAAAATCATTTAAATTCTGGATTTTTGCTTAACCTGCAGTTGAAAGAAAGGTTTGTTTGTTTAACATTGTTTATTCAGCAACTATTGTCTGTCAAACATAATGTTTGTGACTCATGATCTTCAGAGGAAACCTGGTATTGCCACATATGCTACTTTTTCAAATTAGTAGGAAGGTATTTTTTATATGTGCTTTCTCAAAGATATGACATACCACAGCCTTTGTTACAGCAGTTGGGGACATGGCTGGGACAATAAATAGCCCAAATAAATGGTGCCTGTAATATTTTTTGATTTTCAGAATACAGCAAAATATTGTCTTTAATTTTCATGAAAAAAATTATTGAAGTGGGTACCTTGTATTTGTAATGTGTATGAATATATGTTGCAGTGTTAAGTTTTCTTAATAGTTCTGGCTTTAGAATGAGTTACAAATAAGATGTTTTTGTTACAGATATGAGAAGGAAGGGTTTAGAATGAGTTAAAAATTTAATATTTTTGTTGCAGATATCATGAGACAGCTGGAGAAGACTGGGAGGATAGAGATAGACTTGACTCATTCTAACAGTCTGCTTAAAAAGGATCTCCGGTAATAAAAATAATAATAATAATGTGTACTTTGGCAGGATTCAAACATATTGCATTAATTCACTTAAATTTGCATATTTTGGCAGGATTTCGAACATACTGCCCCAATTCATTTAGATTTGCATACTTTAGAAGGATTTGAACATACTTCATTAATTCAATTAGATTTGTGTACTTTGGCTGGATTCAAACAATTCGCTTGGATTTGAGAGTCTAGAGTTTTAAATATATAACTGAATAAACTGCATAAATAAAACATTAATACTCATGTAGTTTAAATATTAAGAATTAAGAACAACTATTGTTTTATTAGTTACTGGTTTTACTTAAGTATTTACACCTGCAATTAAGAAAATGTCCATGGCAAAATAAATGCTGTGGAGAAATAGTGTCCACGCCATTTTCCACAGCAATTTTAGCGTAAAGTGTACTTTATTTTTAATAATAATAATTTTTTAAATACACCTTTAAAAAAAAAAATTGCTCCACAGCCAAAAAATGGCGGGCAATTTCAGGGGATGTAACTCAATAAGTAAAGCATTTGCCAGAGGTGCTCCTAAGTTATTGGATCAATCAATTTTAGTGGACCCATTTGGTATATTTCTCATTCCAGCAAGTGGTGTACAACTGTTGTAACAAAGGCTATAATATGTGCTGTCCCCTCAAAATATTTCTTTGCTTTTGAACATTTGTTTCAGCTGTAAATACACTATTGGAAAAATGTGTGAACATTAAAATATCTATGACTAACCTACTTTTTAAATTAATGTTTTATTTATGCAGTTTATTTAGTATTTTTATCCTTTCAGATGTCATGTGTGTGGTAAAGGTTTCTCCACTATTCCATCTCTAAAAGCTCACATAGTACTGCATGATGTTACCAGGAAGTCATGACTACACATTGCTTTATAGAACTATACAGAACTGCCAATATTGCCAAACACTGAAAACAGTCTCAGAAAAATAAGAACTGGACTGAATCTCTGGAGTTGTGAAATAATCGAGAATTGACATTATACTGCTGAATCTTTTGAGTAAAGATTGTTGATACTACGATACACTGGAAATAGAAGCTACTGAATATTTTACTACCGATACTGTTGAGTAATGACTGTTGATACTTCCTTACATTGGAAACAGTGATAAGCGGCTGAATATTTTACTACCGATACTGTTGAGTAATGACTGTTGATACTACGATACACTGGAAAAAGAAACAACAGAATATTTTACTACTGATACTGTTGAGTAATGACTGTTGATACTTCTTTACATTGGAAACAGTGATAAGCACCTGAATATTTTACTACCGATACTGTTGATACTTCCTTACATTGGAAACTGATAAACAGCTGAATATTTTACTACCGATACTGTTGAGTAATGACTGTTGATACTTCTTTACATTGGAAACAGTGATAAGCAGCTGAATATTTTACTACCGATACTGTTGAGTAAAGACTGTTGATACTTCCTTACATTGGAAACAGTCATAAGCAGCTGAATATTTTACTACCGATACTGTTGAGTAAAGACTGTCGATACTTCTTTACATTGGAAACAGTGATAAGCAGCTGAATATTTTACTACCGATACTGTTGAGTAATGACTGTTGATACTTCCTTACATTGGAAACAATGATAAACAGCTGAATATTTTACTACCGATACTGTTGATACTTCCTTACATTGGAAACAGTGATAAACAGCTGAATATTTTACTACCGATACTGTTGATACTTCCTTACATTGGAAACAGTGATAAGCACCTGAATATTTTTCTACCAATACTGTTGATACTTCTTTACATTGGAAACAGTGATAAGCAGCTGAATATTTTACTACCGATACTGTTGATACTTCTTTACATTGGAAACAGTGATAAGCAGCTGAATATTTTACTACCGATACTGTTGAGTAAAGACT
>JAULBS010119306.1:0-14328 GCA_032355785.1 Symmetromphalus regularis | reverse complement strand
TAAGAAGCAACTGACTTTACCAAAAAACACAAGAATAACATTAAAATTTTAAATTATTGGGGGGGGGGCTGCAAATACACTATCCGAGTTGTAATACAATGTATTAATAACCCCTCCTCACACCCTCTCACACATATACATATCTACACACACACACACACACACACACACACACACACACACTGTATAACATGTATGCATGACTGATCGCATTATAAGTTGAATATAACAGAACAATGTGTTACATGAACAAATCTCATTAATCAGCCACTAAGTCTTAAAGGGGCACTTTTTTATCTCCCAAAATCAACTCAAGGGGTCTGAATATCTTTGCTCCTTCCAAAACCATTTTTTTTTCCTGTGTTCATCTTAATGTTATTTTATTTTCATATATTGTAAAATATCACAAAAAGCTCAATCAATAATACTTCACATAAATTTTATTATGCATGGATCTCGTAATCTAAGGGTGGATTCACAACTGTTTTATGGGGGTGCTTTCTAAATGATATGTTATACAGTATAATAATATTTTAGTGAAGTCAATACATGTACTGCATGCAGAGGCGGATTTAGGAGGGCACCCCCCTAAAATAGGAAGAATTTTTTTTTTTTGCGTTAAATTGTGATTTTTCACACGAAATACCCCAAAAATTTATCAAGTGCACCCCCTAATTTGAAATTCTGGATCTGTCCCTGGCATGCACTCATAAAGTCCCAGCAGAAGACAACTGTGGATCAAAGAGGTAGGGAGGGGGGAGAATACCAGTATCTAGACTCTTTACTGGCCACCAATATTTAGTTGTTTTTTCTATTAGTTTTATATCTTAATTTCTACACCCCCTCGAGACTTTCAAAACTTTTATCTTTTGACCCCCATTTCTCAATTTCTATGGTGGCTACCCTTATTAATGCCCACCAATATGTAGTTGTTTTTTCCATAAGTTTGATAGATCTAACTTTCAACCCCCTTTCAAAATTTCTATCTTTCGACCCCCTTTCAAAAATGTCTAGGTCTACCCTTGGCCTTGACAGAGAGCCTGTCTACCTGTAAACAATTTTAATAATTAATTATTTTACTTACCACAATTTTTACACACAATCTTTTTAATACTTCTACTTGTTTTCTTCTTTCCTTCAACCGGCATCGCACTGAGTTGAAAGTATTTCCCATTTTCCTGAGAAACGCGAAGAAAAAATATATATTTCTTGTTATATTTCACTTCCGAGATGCATTCGGTCTTATTCAGTGGACCAAAAATCCCAACCGTGATTTTTCTAGTCCTTTTGCCACCATTTACCAGCTCCTGTCCTTTAATAATTTTCCGCACCTGTATTGAAGAATTATACCGGTCCTGATTCCCTGGGGGCCGGGATTTTACCCGACCTTCAATCACAACATCAGCTAAAATGGCACTTGAACTAGGGTCAGTAAAATGAGTGTCGCATATTTGTGTCGCCGATCCGACGTGAACGACGAATAAAAGTAAACCTAAAATAACGAGTCGAATACGAAACCACCTCATTTTCACGACATCCCGACCTGCCGCTTGTTTTTCCGTGTGTAGATCCACTTCTTATGGTTTTGAGGACGTAACATACGTTGTGTTATATCCACACACCTCGCATATCGCCGTATCCAGTGCGTAAGACCTCACTATGCGCTACGCTTTTCGTATTCTTTACGCTGGCTGCCGAGACGGCCAATCAATTGAAGCCACTCTCCCGGCGTCGGGAATGGTTTATGCTTCATTTCCGAAATCTCGTCACTTTTTGACGTACGGTTTTCGTGGTTCATCAATGGGCCCGAGGAACGTGTCGCCACCAACGCATATTGATCGAATGGGGTGGACACCCGGCTTTTTACTAATCCTATTAGGTTTATAGGTTATCAGCCACATGATTAGCATGCTTGGTTGATTGTACGGAAGATTGGGTGTGTAACGGTGTGAAATTATTTAATACAGGACGAATAGATGAGTAATTTGACCATGAATAACAGTGTTTAAGAAGTTAATTTTAAAGCGCTTAAAGCATTTGGGTCGCTTATATCTATGTTCACTTGTCAAAATAGTGTAGTTAAAGACTCTCATCAAACGGAAAAAGTCGAAAAGTATTAGAAAAAGTTTTCTTCTCATAAATCTTGAAAGTTATGACAGCGGATACATGACTTTTTCCAGGGAAAGGGTGGCGGCAAAGATTAATTACATTTATGTAGACATAGACAACCTTTTTTTAAATTACATTATGATATGAAAAATAAAATATTTTTTATGATTTCCATGTTAGTATATATCCAATATTTTGGAAGGGCTACTACCTCCACACAGAACACTTTTATTTAACGAATATCAACATGACACGCGCAACGGTACCTGCGAATCAACATGACACGCGCGACTGTACCTGCGAGTGCTGTGTGGTCAGACAGATATAGAAATTTCTGATCTTTCGAGCACCTGATCAAAACAAAAATTGTCTGTAAGACAAAAACACGAAAAGCACGCAGTTGATTATAAATTATGTTAATGTTTTCAGTGTGGGATGTTTATATATGCAAACAGTTTCACTTTTATCTTATATCTGTTTAAATGTTAATAGCGTGTAGTAAACAATAGAGGATCCAGAACATTCATATTCGGTGGGGGCCTAAAGAATCCGGATTCTTTAACACTAAAATAATAATAATAATAATTTTTTTTTTTTTTAGTGTGGGCGGGCCACCAGCCCTCTAGATCCGCCGCTGGTAAACATAATCACTTCGGGCGATTCCGCCATTCCTGAATGCAGAAGGTTTTGCAATCCCATGCGGAACTACATAAGGGCGGATCCAGGAATTTTGAAGGGCATCAAAATAATATTGTATGGTGTTCCTATTTGTCATTGAAAGGAATGGTGGAAAGTATCTTAAGATATCATGAAAAAACGTTTTTAAAAAATTAAACTAAAAAAATAAAAATAAAAAAATAAGTAATAATAAAAAGGTGGAAAACAGTGGGAGAGGTTACTGTCCCCTCACATACAGTTGGATTAACCTGTGCATTATCAAGGGCGGAGCAAGGTTGGTCCAGGTATCTGGACACCACCTTTAGCCATTATTTACCCCCCCCCCCCCCCAAACACACCTAATAATATGGCCGTAAATAACTTTGGACACCATGAAAATTAAAATAATTTAAAATATCTTTGGAAACATTTGCAAAATTCCTGGACCCGCTCCTTAATATTGTGTAATAATTACAAACGCTATGACCAATCCCATAGCCACTGAATGTGACCTGTTTAGCATAACATAGTGGCGGATCCAGGGGATATGAGAGTGCGCATACCCCTTTGACAATTGTAGGTTTTAGTTCCCAGTAGCGGACACATAGAGGTTAAGGAGTTTAAACCCCACTTTGTTTTTACTAACATACGTTTTTCACTTCGTGTACATAAAAAAAAGAGGGAAAGTTCAGAAACGGATTTTACACGTCTTCATTACTGTTCTTACATATTCAGGTTCCCCATAGTTCTCCACATAATTTAAATAGTATTGCCTTGAAAACGGAGAAAAAAATCACCAATTGACCCCCCACCTCCCTTTCCTTAAAACCTAAACCTGTGTAGGCGCCTGGTTCGGTATATGGGACAAAGATTTATTTTTTTTTAATTCCCTACAGGTGTCATATTTTTAGTTGCACCCATTCTTTCATATATCCACTTCTGTTAGACCGGTCTATACAATACGATCACCGGTATATGATACGTCAGGTTGATATACAGGTGTACCTCACTACGTCATGTTGGGAGTTGTTGGTGGAGTTGTTTTTAGTAACTACTGTCATGATCTAAGGACTGGATCGTCACTTAACACTTCATAAATTAAACTCAAACAGATCATAGACTGGCTAAATGTCTTCTTCTGACAACAAGACTGGTGGCTATTCGTTTAGTGGTTTGTCAGTTCGCGTAGGTTTGTATCTGCCCACTTTATGTATACTGAGCGAAATTAGGTAACTTTCCTTCTGGAAATGGAAGTTTAAAAAAAAAATATGGAAGGCTAAGTTTGTATAGAAGGCCAGGACTCTCACTGACCTCCCAAAAAGTGTCTTGGAAATTGAACAGCGACTCTCATGTTTTGAATTTTTACTTAAAATCCTATTATATGACTCCCAGGATTTCACCAAAATTCTCAATCGCCTCCCAATGGAGAAAAACCAGCAAGAGCCCTGGAAGATAGTATTTTAATATTTCTCTATTTAGGAAATTGTACAAATATAAAAATTCAAAGGGAAAACAGCATTTGGGAGTTTTCATTTCTTTCTTCTTATTATTTATTTCTTTTATTTATTTCTTTTATTTTATTATTTATTTATTTTATTTATTTATTTATTTTATTTATTTATTTATTTTATATGCACATTATATTAACAATGTACAGGCCTAAAACAAAACTTAAAAGGTCTGCTTCGGATATTTTTCATTTCAAAAATGTTTTGAGGATGATCACTATTAGCATACATGTATTTGCATCATACGTTATACAAAGTAAAACACTACGCGCACACACACACACACACACACACACATACACGCACACACACACACACTCTCTCTCTCTCACATACACACACACACACACTATCTCTCTCTCACACACACACACACACACGCATACACACACACACACACACACATACACACACACACATACACACACGCACACACACACTCTCTCTCTCACACATACACACACTCTCTCTCACACACACACACACACACACATACATACATACACACACACAAACACGCACACACGCACGCACTCACGCACATGCACACACACACACACTCTCTCTCTCTCTCGCACACACACTTCATTGATGCTTAACTTTTGTTTTTGTGTATTTTATGTACTAATATGTCCGCCAATAATTTGTAACTGTATAGATATTTCATTAGCTAAATGGACCAGTATTTCACGAATAATTCAAATGCTAATTGAACCGGTATTTCACGAATAATTCAAATGCTAATTGGACAGGTATTTCACGAATAATTCGAATGCAGTAACACGTGTAGGATATATTCCTGTAATTACAGGTTTTATTAACTGTGGGGGAGGACTGGCGACGTTTGATTAAAATTGAAATGGGATGAATTTATTTGCATACGCCCTACAAACATTTGACTGGGTGGTATAAATAGTAAACATCGATGTCAATATTCAATTTATTAAGTAATATATAAAAAAAATATTCTTTTAAAGGGGCACTCCCATAGTTGCACAAGATGGTTTTTATAATATATTGGATTTAAAAGAGTGTATCATCAGTTACATGAAAATAACAAATTATTACAAAAAAAAGTAGTAACAGAAAATTAATCACGGCTAAAACAAACAAACAAAAAAATAACAACAAACAAACAACAACTTGATTATTGGTAGTCCTAATAGTATTTATTTAGAAATATAGAATACACACTCAAATGATAATGACTTCACAGTAAATCTGTCAAATATATCTTATGACCATTAACATAATATTTAAAGTTGGCGTTATGGCTACAAAAAGGTTTGGGATGATCTGTATGTTAATACCTTATGGTCATTTCATAAACGATGTTGTTTTGCCTTGTGATTGTATTTTGTCTTCTTGGAGTCAAAAAAGCTAAAGTGGCACTTCTCATAAAATCTTAAAATGAAAAGTTGATAGATTGGTAGCAATATTGTTTGGTTTATTAGTAAACAAAACCCGTTAAATTGTTGTACACCCAATAATATTGCTTTAAGGGTGTGGATACTAATATAATGCAGGGGCGTTGGAGCCGGTCGGGATGGGGGAGGGGGTACTGCCCCTCCAATAATTACCATAAATATGTTCTTATTCATTGTTAAATTATTCACTGGGAAATTCTGAAGTTCAGAAACCGGAGCAGCACCCCCAATATGAATTTCGTTCCAACGCCCCTGTAATGTACCTTTAAGTTTATTGCCGTGTGTGTATGCGCGTGAGCATGTGCATGCGAGCGTTAGTATTTATCTTGTTTTGTCTTTCTTTGTTTTAATTTTTTTTGTAAATAATTACAAACAAAACTTTCCGAAACCGGTTCATGAATTATTCAATTAATAATGAATTTCTGGTTTATGACGACCGCCACCGGTTTTATGACAGCCGTTAACACACCCCAAATTTAAAAATATTAAACTGGTTATTGGAATGTTGTGGTTAACTTGCTTCCGGTACTTTCCTTGTAGTTGAATCACGTGTACTTGTACAGACAAATAAAACACTGAACAAAGCGAGGGACGTTTTTTTTTAAAGCGGATGTTTAAACAAACCCACCTTTGAGCAAAAATACGCCCGCTAAGCTAATAGTTAAGACGACGATGATACGCGCAAGCGCAGAACAGGTGTTTCCTGTACCGTACTATACATCCTAATATGGGTGCAAAACACATAAAGTGTATGCTTGGGTGTATTTGTTTGAGCTTGTTAACATATATTTTCATTTATACTGCTGAACGACATTTGCGCCTTTATCACATCGCATCACATCATAACATAGCAATAACATTATCACATCATCCATCATACAGCAATAACCTCATCACGTCTTTATACATAAACAACATCTTACCATCTCAGATTTAAAAAAAAGAAAAGAATATTGCAGATATTTACAGTTTAAAAACCGGCCCCGGTGACGTAATGGTAGGTACTGAGATCAAATCTCGTTCGGAGCATCATATTTTAAATCTCGATACCAACTCCAACACAGAGTGAGTGTTCCGGAAAGCTTAATGGATAGAGGTACACCACTTACACTGGTTAATTACATAAGAAAATGGATCACTATTTGATAAATGTACTATTATTATTTTATACCAGATAGTATAAGAATAGTAACAATTTTAAACTTTATCTTTTTTTTATTTCTTCTTCTTCCTATGTAATTGAGAGCATACTACTGCATTATTTTGTATGGTCAACCATCTTGTCATGTGTATACTTCAATCTGTTTTTGTATGTATTCCTCCTACGCTATTGAGCAACGGCTCAAGTATAAATAAATTCTTGTATCTTGTCTTGTCTTGATCAGCGGTACATAAATCATTAAATGGTTTATCAAAGGCCGTGGTAATGTGCTGCACTCTCTGTGGAAAAGCGCATATAAAAGATTTCTGGTTGCTAATTGGAACGTGTAGCCTATGTGGCAGTAGTGGGTTTTCTCTAAACTCGACGAGTCGTAAAACACTATTTGTCTGACACCTGATAGACGCTGCATAAATAATGTACTGGGATGTCGTTAAACAACCAATCCTTTCTTTCATATTAAAAATGCACAATCATAGTGTCCTATTTTATTTTAGCCTACATATTATATCAGCGACAAGCATAGTTTCCATACTCCACCGATGTTAAGAGTTGTCATTTTAAGTAGGCCCTATACAATAGCGGATCCAGGGGTCAGGACCCCCTTTTTCTCAATTTCTTTTACCTTTTAAAGAGTGTAAGGGCATTTCTATTCACTCATCACTTTTGGAACCATCAATT
This sequence comes from Symmetromphalus regularis, assembly GCA_032355785.1. NCBI lineage: Eukaryota > Metazoa > Mollusca > Gastropoda > Neomphalida > Neomphalidae > Symmetromphalus > Symmetromphalus regularis. The sequence continues at coordinate 6,787 of JAULBS010119306.1, read as the reverse complement.
TTCAAAAAAACCTCTTTTGGACCCCCCTTACAGAAATCCTGCATCCGCGCCTGCTATACTAGTATATTAAATTACAGTAATTTGTTGTTTGAATTTAATTTATAAAAAAAATTATTTTAATTTTTTTAATTTAATTAATGGTATACTGTATATTTCAACATTAATATTATTAGGAGGACTGCCGTCAACTTGTGTAGGACGCACTTTTAGGTGTTTCTCTATGAAATTCTCATCTGGTAGTTAGGGCCGGACTGAGGAGTTGCGGGCCCAAATTGGGAGCAGGTTAGGCTCTGTTAGAAGGCAGTTTTACTTGACAAGATTCAATGGACCCATTTGCAGTTTGGGCTATTTTCCGTTCCAACCAATGGTCCACAACTGGTTATCAAAGGCCGTTGTATGTGCTGTCCTGTCTGTGGGACGGTGCATATAAAATATCCCTTGCTGCTTATCGGAAGGAGTAGCCTATGTAACGGCAGCAGGTTTCTTCTAAATAAATGCCAGAATGACAATATGATAGACGTCCAATAGTCGATGATAAGATAAAAATCAATGTGCTCTAGAGGCGTCGTTAAATAAAACAAACTTTACTTTTACTTGACAAGATTAGAATAGGAAACCCTGGAGCAGGACCACGTTTATCACGGGGCCCATATGGGAGCAATTCGTCCATTTGGCTTCAGGGCGGCTCTGCTGGTAGCGAATAGCTGTAATTAATAATAATTTGTTCTGTGCATGTTGTTGAGTCATAACCTTTTAATGGATTTCAACACAAATATTTTTTACGATGACGGCCTACTTGCATAACGTAAATGAGACTGTCTCTTTCTGGTGTGCAACAGAAGTTGTTGTTTTCACTTGTATATACATATACACACTTAACATAACGTAACTATTAGCAATAATTCACATCCGCATTGCAATACAACAACAACAACACTCTACTCGGTGACAGATTAACCTAGTAGCAAACGTTGCATGTCATTATGCTACTAGACCGCATTTTCAAGGACTCCGCACTAAATACTTTTACTCAAGTGTCAAGACATATATGTCACATTTTCTGTCTGTGCAGCAAATGAAAAAAAATGAATTACTTTACTGTGCAAGTAAATACTTTATCCTTTACTATTTATGTTCATATTTGTTTAATTCAGGGTCCCTTTATGCTACATACCCCGCACTAGCTTAATCGAGAACTGAAAACACATATTTTCACATAGAGGAACATTCCCGTTTTAAACCGCCACCATATATTTAAGTACAGACTATAAAACCGGAAGAGTTGGATCGACCAATGAGATAACTAACAATCCGGAAACGCTATACCTGCTTCCATACTGGGTGCACGTGCGGGCGCCACCTAGCGCTACCCTCCGACGCGCATAGCAACGTTAGTAAACTAAAATCGCTTCAATCGTGCTCGGTATGTGGTCGTAGTAGATGGAATAGCGATGATTGCTGGATTTAATTATTAAGTACGCCGTCATAACGAAACGTAGACGACTGTACGATGAGAACTGCGTGAATGAATGGCGCTGTTGATTGATAATTCTGTTACGTTTTCTCACGCTGTATCTGGTCTGTGACCCAGATTGGCAAATGTCAGTCACGTGTGTTATATGTTTATATTAGGCTCTATATTGTGTGTGTGTGTGTGTGTGTGTGTGTGTGTGTGTGTGTGTGTGTGTGTGTGTGTGTGTGTGTGTGTGTGTGTGTGTGCAGAGACGGATTTTATAAGGGGGAAAAGAGGGAAATTGCCTCGGGGCCCCCTGCCAGAGGTGCCATCCAGACTAAGAACTTCTTTTATTAAAAAAAAATGTATAAATTAGTTACATTCATTCATTTCAGTTCCTTTTAAAAATGTATCATGTAATTTAATTTCTATGTCGAGGGATTCCCGAACCTGATGTACCCCGGCCCCCCCACTCTATCTGTCAGTCGGTACCTGCCTGTCTGTCGATAAGAGACTAGAAAATAGTGAATGAAATATTCAAAGACCCCAGTGGCTCAGTGGTTAAGCTATCAGTCTCATGGCTGGTAGGTATTGGGATTCACAATGTGCGTGCGTGCGTGTGTGTGTGTGTTGTTATTACCTTTGTATGACTCCCAATAGCCGATAAATGTTTTTTGTAAATATTATTTATTTATTACAAGACCATAGCCAGGAATTTTGAAAGGGGCAGGGTCGTTTTGGTATTAAAAGGGCACTTGCGAGCGTAGCCAAATAACTTTTCTAAAAGCTGGGGGGCTCTAGCCCAGTTTGAAAGGGCATTTCAGAAAAAGGGGAGTTCGTTCGAACCCTCGAACCCCCCCCCCCCCCACCGGGCTACGGGCTTGTATTATCATTTGCGTGTGTGCACACGCGATCTCTCTAGGTTTGTTAAACATACGCATTCAAATTAGTATGAAGATTTGAGAGAGATCTAAATGAGCAAATTAAAATTAATTATCATATAGATTGGTTTCAAAATCTTCCAAGTATGCATGTATGCATGCATGCATGCATGTACCCATAACTGGTTCATCAAAGGCCGTGGTATGTGCTGTCCTGTCTGTGGGACAGGGCATATAAAAGTCCCCTTGCTGCTTATCGAAAAGAGTAGCCAATGTGGCGGCAGCGGGTTTCCTCTAAAAAAATATGTCAGAATGACCATATGATTGATAACCATAGCCGATGATAAGATAAAAATCAATGTGATCTAGAGGCGTCGTTAAATAAAACAACCATTAACTGTTTTTTAATCTTCTACATTGCAGTCACTGAATTGTATTTCATTTATCTATCGCTTTTATTTAGGCCTAGTACTAATTTATACCTATAAAGGTTAATCCATACTTCACCAACGACCACGGTCGGCGACCACTCATTGCCTATGAGATCTTATTTTTAGCTAATTTTTCGTTCCGCATGAAATGACCATTACAGTATCTTCTGACAGAAATCAATATGAGCTCTAATTGTGATGGTCATTATATAGATACGCCATACTATCATAATTAACATCATTATAATATAGTAATACGCTTTATAATCACTCTTTTATCTATAGCAAGTAGTCTGAGTAGAAACACACGTCTGTTTGTCTGTCTATTTGTGCCTGCCTGTCGATAACAGAGTAGAAATGATTCAATGAAATATTCAAAGACCCCAGTGGCGGAGTGGTTAAACTATCGGTCTCGTGTCTGGTAGGTACTGGGATCAAATCTCAATCGAGCCATGGGATTTTTAATCTCGATACAGGCTCTAACCCAAAGTGAGTATTCCGCAAGGCTCAGTAGGTAGGTATATACCACTTACACCGACCAATGGTCCACAACTGGTTTATCAAATGCCGTGGTATGTGCTATCCTGTCTGTGGGATTGTGCATATAAAATATCCCTTGCTGCTTATCGATAAGAGTAGCCGCATTAGTGTGGCAGGAGCGGGTTTCGTGTCTCCTTGTAACACTAACCTCTGTCCTGCACAGACAGCACAGGAAGATGAGCTGTGCGCTCAGGACAGCGTGTTTCAACCTTAATTGGATATGAGCACGAACATCAATACAACCAACCAACTATTCAAAACATATAGTTTATGGTAACCCCAGGAGATGATTCACAGCTGTAGTTCAAGGGGAGGGGAAGCACGTGACCTAAAGACGGTTATGTAATTATGTTTAAAAAATAAAACTGTTATCATATTAAAGGAAAGAGGGAATTGGGTTGAACCTAGGAAAATCGTGATAAATAATAAAATTAAGATCATTTGACATTTAATATTAACCTATGATAATATTAGCTATGGATTTAATTTGATTTACAAGCTGGAAGAATGTTTATGTAATTATTACAGTATTACTGGGCTACAGCAAGTACTGTTTGTGATGGAATGGGTTTGCCTCTGGCCACCGAGAACAGATTAACAGCAATGACTATCTCTTTAACAAGTATACTCCGCGTCAAGAGAAATGGCACATAGATGAGATAGGAGAATGTTTATGTAATTATTACAGTATTACTGGAGGTACACCAAGTACTGTTTGTGATGGAATGGGTTTGCCTCTGGCCACCGTGAGCAGATTAACAGTAATGACTATCTCTTTAACAAGTATACTCCGCGTCAAGAGAAATGCCATGTAGATTAGATAGATGCGATGAGTGTATACGCACAAGAAAAATTAGTTAAAATAAAACTTTTTTATTTTATTTTTAATTTCGTCTTTTGCCTCCCCACTCCAGGAAATTCTGCGTAAGTGCCGAATAAGTACAAAAATTATTTCATTTCATAACTTTTCATGGTATTAGCAACCAAACTGACACTCGAAAAGAATGAAAAACTACTAAAACGTGGAAAATATTTTCCCCATTTAATAAAAAGAAAGAAAAAAAAGAAAAAGTTATATTCTAATATATTTTCTCCAAATTTTATATAAAAATTATTCTTTTTTTTCCTTTCAAAAACTTCTTTTTTTCTATAGGAGACGGAGAAATTTTCATGATTATGACTAAAAGTTTTGTTGCATATCCTTCTGAAACGTTATTTAATTATTTACTAATTTATTAAATATTAATTATCTGGCTTGTGTTATTTTATATCACATACAGTGTTTACGTAAAAATAAGTACATCCTAAAAATGTTCAAAACAAATTTCTTCCGACACCCCAATAATTTGTCATCACAAATAAAAAAGAAGATTTTATCGTTCTTTCCCTCAAAGAAACGTTTTTAATAAAAAAAAAAACTACCGTGTCGTTTGGCATGAAGCGGAGTATATTTGCAATATATTCAACTGTGCCTCTTGGAAAAACTACTGTGTCATCTGGCATGAAGCGGAGTATATTTGCAATATATTCAACTGTGCCTCTTGGAAAAACTAGTGTCTCATCTGGAGTGAAGCGGGGTATATTTGCAATATATTCAACTGTGCCTATTGGAAAACTACTGGCGTGAAGCGGAGTATATTTGCAATATATTCGACTCTGCCTCTTGAACAAATTGCGTGCTAAGTGACAAATTATGATGCCAAGAAGAGAATTTATTCATCTTTTGATTGTTGTTTTTATTGTGTTCGCGTGCTAGCATGTAAATGACAGACCTCTCAAGTCTTGAGGGACTGGAAACCTGGACACTGAAGCCCAGAAACCTGGAGATTTCAGTAAAAACCTGGAGATTGACCTATTCATACATAATTAAGTGCAAAGCAAAATAAAATGGTCATTCTTTTGTGTAGAAAGCAATAAAAATACAGTACAAGTGTGTAAATGTGAATGTAATTAAATACAGAACATTTTAATTGATGAATTATGTACAAAACAAAAACAAAAAATGAAAAAGAAAAAGAAATCTTTCGGAAGTTGCATTCGTTTTCGTGCTTATGTAAAGAAAATAAGATTCGAACAGGAATTAAATGTAAAATTTCCAATGGCCGTATATTTGAACAGGACGATGGTATACACTGCCACCGTTATAGCAGGTTCGACTGTATATATACGTATAGTTAGTTCATCCTGCAGACAGAAATGTGCCTTGTCATAAAGATCAGTTTTAAAATATCTTCAAGATTCTACGTATCTAATTTATTTATTGCTCTACTTGCCTCAGGCCGATTTCTTGACATTAATGGTAGTCATAGATATGTCTGCAGTTCAGTGTTGTTGAAAGAGTTGTGTTTTAAAATATCGTATTCGTATAAAGATGCGGAACGTGGCTCTAGACAGCATCCGCCTGAGGTGCGATGGGTCGTTGGATCGATCCCCATTAGCATACCCTCAGCTATTTTTCGTTGCAGATAGACGGTATTTTCTTCAAAAGAAATATCTGCAGTCACTCTTTTACAATTACTATTCGTCTTCCCATAGACAGAACAACACATGAAATTATTTACGTTTAACATACGAGTAGTTATGGTGTTTCTTTCCCTAATAATCAACAAGGTGTTCTTAGCAATGACAATATAGTTGTCTAAAGTAATTAGAAAAGTGGCCTTTGCAGAATTTTAGCTATACTTGATTCAAAAATGTATAATAGATATATATAAAATCAAATTAAACCTTCCTTAGCAACCAAGATGGTGTCCATAGCAACAGTGAAACTTATAAATATCTACTGAAGTCCTTTCCATATTATTATGTATGTCATTAACGTATGTATAACATTTATATGAAAACATACTTTTATCATATGTTCAACGTACGTTGAACGTACGACCGCCTATTTACACTTGTTTACCATTGTGGGAATGAGAAATAGTGTAATGTGTCCACAGAGGACGTTCCATCACAGAGCTAGGCTCCACTTCTAATGGAATTAAATAAACAGGGCTGATTTTTCTCTTGGATGTTCACGAACGAAAGCTGTTTTAAACGTTGATCAAGATATTGGTATGTCTATTACGGGATTTATCACTCTTAAACCACGATAAATAGCGAATGCGATTCATCAATACGAATAATGTAAAAGTTAAACATACAGTAAACCTCGCGTATAACGTACCAGTAGGGACCAGCGTTTTTTGTCCGTTATATACGAAATCCGTATTACACGTATACCATGGACGTAAATCACCCCACGTCCCCCACTTTTTTGACAGGGGGGGACGCCTATATAATTATCCCCCCCCACTTTTTGCGTAGAAAAACTGAAAATTTCAGTGAAATGCCTAAATAATAATCTTTACCAGTATTTTTCTTTATTGTATCAATGTAATGCTTAACCATGTCGTCTTAGCGCAGATATACCGAAGTACACAAGTGGTCTATAATGTTTGTGTGAGGGGGGGGGGGGCCCCCGGGTTGGGGCGGGGGGG
>JAULBS010119295.1:0-11873 GCA_032355785.1 Symmetromphalus regularis | reverse complement strand
CCCCCCCCCCCCCCCCCCCCCCCCCCCCCCCCCCCCCCCCCCCCCCCCCCCCCCCCTCGATGAGAGTTTGAAGGTTTTTACCGGAAAAGGCATTTTAAAAACCTTGGATGTTGAAAACAAAATTGGAGCAGAATGCCCCGACTCCACCCACGGCTTCGTCCCACACTTCCAGGAACCCTACACCGGCACCCTGCCGCCTCCCCCACTTCCACGAAACGATTGTCGCCCATTTCAGTAGATATTATTGGTCATTTTTCAAATTGCACTCAAAGAGCGCATTTTCATCAAGACAAGGAAACAAACACTGCATGTTCGATTTTTTTTTTGCTTTTGTTTCAAGTTAATATGATTGAAATCGTTTGATGTTGGAATTAGAGTGAAATTCATTTTCTCATTATGATTTTCCGGGGACATTGACAGATGGGTGAAGTTAAGATAATTGAACACTGCCAGCAACTGTTTTTTTTTTAATAAAAATATATATGTAGGGGAGCGGTGTCTGGAAAAGGGAATAAAACAAGTCTCTCGTCGAATGAACAAAAATTCTAAAATAAATAAATAAACACTCTTGTTGACCAATGTGATGTATATTAACTTTAGTAGATATAAATTAAAAAAATATATATGGGTCATTCTCCCAAAGTCGTGTAATTGAGTAAAAAATGATTTGTCATTATCAATTAATCACATTTTATAACTCTACAAAGAACACACTGTGCACCAGACTCTCGTTAATAAAATACGTACAGTTGATTAGTTTCATTTTTTACATTTTTGAAATGTTTACTACAACCGAAACATAAAAAAGCGCATGTAATGAACTAGACATAAAATATATTAATTGAGGAAAAACTAATTAAAACGATGGCTCTAATGTTTTAGTTATAAAACATTGTTTTAAATGTGGATCTTGTCACCCTCCCCAACCACCCTCAATACAAAATACTGGCTAAGCCAAGACACAAAGAGGCACGGAAGCAGGATTTCTGAAAGGGGGGAGGCAAATTTGATGTTTGAATAGGACTGGGGAAAAATTGTTAATTGTCACGTCCTTCCACTCGGAATATCTCTCTCTCTCTCTCTTTCTCTCTCTCTCTCTCTGTGTGTGTGCGTGTCTGTCTGTGTGTGTGTGTGTTCTAGGAACGGGGTTCCGGACCCCTGAACCCCCCTCTGGAGCCGCTACTGTACAAGCTATACCACTAATGGCGTTGTTTTTGTACAAGAAAAAGTGTCAAATGGCAACTGAATAAAAACAAAAGACAAAACAAAGACGCTTTGTTCCGTGTGTTATACACGATATTAAACACTAAGTGCTTTCAATTATGTATTGCCTTTCCCTTTATCCACTTTCATCTGACATGATATCGCTATTTGCAGTGACGAATGCTTTCTATCAATCGACTTTCGTGTCCGTTCATTTTGGCACTCACCTGTAACGATCCATTATTCATTGATTGGACGACAACGCGGTACGCGATCGCTCACGTGCCGTGCGAAACCAATCACAATGAAATTAATCACGAGGCTTCCTATTTCCACTACAGTCCTATAACCGATAACGATAAAACCGATTATTATTTAATATAATTTGTAGCGTAAAGTAAAATTCCTGTTTCGTTCCAATTTCCGACGAATAGTTGAAAACTCGACGGGGAGTTGCTTCAAACTGAATGCATTATATTCGCATTACTTTTATTAACAATTCGTTTATTAAAAGTACTTTAAAATAAAACATGACCTGGCCTAATTCAGTAGAGCAATGAACTACACAATCTTCCCGATACTGAATTTATTGTACAACTTCTATCCTGTAACCCTCCAGTTAATGTTGATACGGAAACTGCTAAATCATATAGTGAGATTGTTAATTTATTTTATTCACTTACTAAGTCAAATATTATTCAAGAAATCACTTATTATTTAATTTATTATATTTTGTGACGTGCCTGTCTAAGTGTATACACACGTTTTTATCTGTGACATAGCTTTTATTATTGTGTATATTCTCCTTCTTGCTGTCTTTTTATGTAACTGTCCTTACAACTCTCTTTAAGAGGAATAAAGAACATATATATTATAGCTATATGGGCCAAGGTTTACACAGAATGTCGACAGCTTGCCACGATTTGGTAACTGAGCATTTTCCAAGACAAATACGTCATTAAATGTTACTTTTAAATAATAATAATAATAATTGTGTTACCTAATGTTAAATAGTGGTTACGTGGATATCGGAACAATCAACATTCTAAGGACAATGTAGTGTCATCCTGTTTTGTATACTTCAGAAACTATTTTATAAAATTATTCTATTATATTCAGTTATGAATCTAGGCGGAGGCATCAGGAACCTGCCGCCCCCCCCCCACCCGCCCCTAAATTTTGCGATATAAATAACATTTTTTAGAAATTATTATTTTTATTAATGTTAAAGAATCCGAGAATACTTTAGGGGCTCTGTATACTGCACTCGGTGCAGTTTTTGATAATAACATTCTTGTCTTGTTTTTGTTTTGTTTTTGGGGGGGGGCTGTTGTTTTAATTTTTAATGTTTTTTTTAATGATTGATTAATAGAAGACAAATTTGATATCTGTTCGATATATAGCCTATATCAGTATGTCATAGAAAATAGCCATATAACTACAGTTTACATGTAAGATTCATATTTTATTAAAAATAATACATTAAAAATATAGCAATTTTCCAAAATGGCGCTTTGAACTAACACATTCAACAATGAAATTCAGATTGTGATGCGTTAACATTCGTTTTGTTTTTATCTTTCTTTGGGTGTGGTTAAAATCACAATAATCAAAACCGCACCCAGATGGTGCGATAGTTATATTAGCGGCTTACCATTAGCAAAACATAATGTTATACAAGAATTATTTTCAAAAACGTGTTAATGTTGTCTATTGGAGGTTTACGTTAAAAATAAGAAGAGCCCTTACTCCCACACATACCCTTGCATACGAGCCTGATGATGTAATATTATCACAGATAATAAACAAGTCTTTGCGTGGTGTTAGGACGCTAGAAATCTGATAGTATTTAAAAGATGTTTAAACAGGAAGTTCTTGTCACATGTTCATGATTCTAAAACGTGATGTTTAAAACAAACGCAAGACCTGGGCTCGTTATCCTCGGGGTCCATAAACACCATCTATGAGTTATAATTTCATGTTAAAAACAAATATTAAAAGTGTGGGGTAAGTAGCGTGATTGCGAGTGAGGCCATGCCCTCACCGTGGGCGTAAATCCCGGGCGGGGGGACTGGAGGAACGCCTATATAATAATCCCCGCCCTCTCCTCAGTTTTTGTTTCGAAAAATTTAAATTAAAATGCCTAAATAATAATCTTTACCAGTATTTCTCTTTATTGTATCAATGTAACTCTTAACCATGTCGTGTTAGCACAAATATACCGAAGTACACAGGGGGTCTATAATGGTATCTTTCCTGGAGATGATTGGGGGGACACATCCTCCCTATTTGTGGACAGGAGGTCGTCCGTTCCTCCGTCTTTCGGACACGGGCAATGTTCCGCTCACCTCCCACTTCCAGGAAAGATTTTCGCTCTTGGCCCGCACCCATGGCTACGCCAATGACAGAAAGTCAGATACTAGCTCTCTGTAGACAGTGAAAACAATACCCGACTCCTCGACCCATCTTTTGACAGTAGCATAACACGGGGCAGAGTCAACATCGACAGCTCATGTGCGTTTCTCTGGTTTCTCGCCCAAGAGTCGGAAACTTCATCACAGCTCTGGTGTACTGATTTTTTCTCAATTTTTGCTGAGTGGTATTGGGTACCTAGCGATTTTGTTGTTGTTGTTGTTGTTGTTTTGTTTAACGACACCACTAGAGCAACATTGATTTATTAATCATCGGCTATTGGAAGTAAAACACTTGATTATTTTGAGACGTAATCAAGAGTGAGCAAGCCTCCAACGGGCTTTGAACAACTGCTATCAACTTGAGAGTCCGAGATTCTACATCTGGACCATCGTGTCTCGTACCTAGTGACAGAATTCAATAGCAACAACCTGAAAGCACACTGTGAACAAAATTAAGAACATTATATTTCAAAACACTAAAGAACATTACCAGGCTCGTAACTACCCGGATGCACGGCAGCATGTGCATCCACGTCGTTTTCGAAAAGAAAACGAAAAAAAAACGTGAGAGAGAGAGACAGACAGACAGAGAGACAAAGAGAGAGAGAGAGAGACAGGCGGAGAGAGAAGGAGTGTTATTAATTAAAGATGATCCTGAGTGTCATTGAAATATGCTATATTCGCCCTAATTTTGTGCTTCCAATTCAAGTTAGGTATAGCTACGCCCCTGATTACCACGCACAAAAAGTAGCTATCCTTATTTTGGGCCAGACTCGAATCTTTTTGATACTTCGTATCATATGACGTGGTTTTTGTTTCCAATACTCGTCCTAAACTCTCTGTATATATCAACACAGGATCATATAACGTGGTGCTAGATTCCAATTAACCAGCAAGGATGTTGCTCTTCGTATTTCTGTATCATATTCTTGCACATAAGCAAAAACTTTGATCGAACAACTTTCACAGACAAGACACGATTCATTAACACCGATACCTGCATGATCGCCAACCGAGTAGAAACAAGTAAATATTGTTTTTTTCCGCAAGTGATAAAACATGAACAGCGTGCATGACTTGGTTAACAGTATTGTTAAAAGTACTTTCACATACATCCGGGTTTTGCGTACGGCATGCGGTGTCCGTTGTTTCTTGAAGTCTTCCAAATATAGGTGTTCACGATTATGCGAACTGCAGTGATACAAAATATAGTGTGAATTCTTAGCCCCGCATACTGCACGCTACATCCAGTTTGCGGGGATACAAAATACTGTACAAATTATCCATTGCTGCAAATTGTACGCCGCACAGTGTATGCCGCATATGTGACTAGCTTTAAACTGTTTTTACACGCATTAAGGTTGTAGCGTGCGGTATGCGGGACTAAGAATTCACGCTATATTTTGTATCGCTGCACTTCGCATACTAGTGAACACCTATATTGAAAGGCGGTTTGAATAATTTCACAATAAAGAACTCACCGCAAACCGCACGTCATACACCTGAAGCTTATGAAAGTTACTATGCTCTTATTCCCTTGTGCGGAATTGAGAGTTAAATGATTTCTCCTAATTACTGAGCCTTGAGAAGCACCCACTCTGGGTTGCAACCTTTAGTGAGATTAAAAAACCCATGCCTCGACTGAGATTTGATCCCAGTACCTACCAGCCGCGAATCCGATAGTCGATTAAGCACATAAGTAGCCTTGCTGTTATTCCCTTGTGCGGAAATATTAATGAATAATACTCGTTCCCAATTAACAATGGCAGAAAGAAAATGTTTTGTATCCTTGTGGTAGTTAAGAAACTTGTGAATAATTTATATACATGAATTGGTTTACCTGTAAAATCGCGTGACAGTTTATATTCCAAAGTGAATTTCTATGAACGGAAGGTCGAGAGTGTGGGAGGTGACAGAGTGTGGGAGGTGGCAGAATGGGGAGAAGGGAGGTGGGCAGGAGTGGCAGAATGGGGTTGACATGACGCATACATCTCAGCTAAAACTTGGGATTATTTTAATTACCTCGTGCTTGTTTGTTATTTACTAAGCATGTCCCAACTTACCAGTATTATTAACTAATGTCCTGCGCAAATTGGTTGCTATAGGAGATTTTAAAGACAGAGCTAAAATAATTATATCTTAACTAACTTTCGACACATACATACAGAGAGACATACATCAAAGACACACACACTAACCGTACACCCCACATACACTACACACACACACACACACACACACATACATACACACAAACAGCCAAACACATACAAACATAATACAGACCACATACAGACTATACACGCACACACCATGTCACATCTCACGAACACACACACACACACTCGCATACATACAATACACACACACACAAACACACTCACTCGCAAACATACCATACACACACATCGCACAAACACACACACACTCGCATACATACAATACACACACACTCGCATACATACCATACACACACACTCGCATACATACCATACACACTCGCATACACACCATACACACACACGCATACACACCACACACACAAACACTCGCATACACACACACAAACACACACTCGCATACATACCATATACACACACACACACACTCGCATACACACACACACAAACACACACACACATTCGCATATATACCATACAAATACATCACACACATCACTCACTCACTCACACACACACACATCACTCACTCACTGACACACACACACATACAAACCTGTAACGAAAACACAGACATTCACTTTTCACTACCAATAAAAAAAATCTTGGATCCGTCCCTATCCAGAATGTATCTGGGTAGTTCAACTGTCTGTCTGTAGAGCGTTCGACTTGGGCGCTTCAATCATAGTTGGATCGAACCCCCTCAGTGGACTCATTCTTTGATTAAATTTATTCTCGTCCAAACCAGTGTCACATTATATTATGTATGGTATATTAAAGGTCGTGGTATGTAATATAATGTCTGTGTGAAACTACATATAAAAGTAAAAAGTTATGTTTGTTTTATTTAACGACGCCTCTAGAGCACATTGATATTTATTTCATCATCGGCTATTGGACGTCAATCTTATGGTCATTCTGGCATACGTTTTAGAGGAAACCCGCTGTCGCCACATAGGCTACTCTTTCCGATTAGCAGCGAGAGGTATTTTATATGCACCGTCCCACAGACAGGACAACACATACCACGGCCTTTGATGAGACAGTTGTGGACCACTGGTTGGAACGGAAAATAACTCAAACAACAGATGGGTCCACTGAGAAGAATCGATCCGACGACCGAACGGCTCTCAGGCAGACACTCTACCATTTGAGCTACATCCCGCTCCCTATATATAAAAGATTCTGGGTTTCCTTTGTAGACTACGTGTCAAATTTACCAAACATTTGACATCCGGTAGCTGATAATTAATAAATGAATATTCCAGTGGTGTCATTAAACAAAACAAAAAAGTTTCGCTTTTAACACATAGTAAACAGAAACTAGTAGTTGAGACCACACCAGTCAAAGTGAACTCTGTGCACTTTGATTTTATTATTTTATCCTCAAAACAAGAAGAAGACTAAATTTCCTCGGTACACGATACAAACCATTGCTGTTAAATGATCAAAGGTAGAAATGGCATTTGTTTTCATAATAAAAGTATTGTTTTTAATATGTGTTGTTAAAATAGCAACTCACAAACATGATATGATGGATATTCTCTAACTAATTTACTACATAATGTAAACAATAAGCCATTCTGACGCATGTGTTCGTACGTATCCAAAATTATATCTGAATGGGAACACATTAAAGCAGAGAGAAGGAAGGCATGTATGGTTTTAACGATACCTGCAATGAAGGGCGAAAATCCGTTCCTGAAAGTGGGGGGACGGAACCTCTCCACAGTCCAAACATTGGGGGGACGGACCATACCGCAGTCCCCCCCCCCCAGGTTTGACGCCATTATAGACCCCTAGTGTACTTCTGTATATTTGCGCTAAGACAACATGGTTAAGTGTTAGATTGATAAATAAAGAGAAATACTGGTAAAGATCATTATTTAGGTTTTTTAATTTCAGTGTTTCGAATCAAAAAGTGGTGGGGATAATTATATCCGGTAACCCGACCGACCCCATTTAAAAATTGTCTACACTAAAAAAAAAATATTTTTTTTCATAAAAATTGAAAGTCGTTATTTCGGTCAATTCCTGTTGTTTATTCCGTACCTTTCGGCTTTTTCCGTCCGCTTTTCCGATATCATGATAGCTGTAACCAGATATTATGCCTGCAAAATCTGAAATAACACTGGAACTGAATTTGATCATTCAAAAGTATTTCAGACTGACTTTTTAATAAATGTATGATAAACTCTAAACATGTCCATATGTGAAAAGTAAAGCATTAATTACTCTACTTCAGACATAATATTATTATGTTCATGAAATAAAAAAAAAAATCCACCGACCTACCGAACCTATATTTTTTTTTTTTTTTTTTTAGCTTGTAGTAAGAAATACAGGCAATTTTATTTTTGGCCTAAGATGAATGTTATATGACAGAAGACGATTATAACTAGTCAAATTGTTCAACTCCTGAAAACGCCACATTTCGCTTATCGGTAAACTTCGATTGGTTCCGTGATATCTCTGCATTCGGTAAACTTCGATTGTTTCCGTCTACGCCGGAAAAACATAGCGGTTCGCGGAAACCGAATGTCATCGGATTTTTTTTCACTTTTACATCACGGTAACTAAATAACAGATGCATATGAAAAAAACCGCTATTTGATACTCTTCCTTGTAAACATGTAGCTTTTCTTTGCAACCATGCGTGTTAGCCTGTAGGCTACGGGAACAAGTTAATGGCGTTATTTAGCCAAGCATTCACTGCCACGTTTAAAAAGTTATAGATTTTGTTTATAGGGTTATTGGCGTTACAGTGTAACACTGACAAGCTATTTAAAAATAAATACTATTTGTTTGTAATTCGCTGCTTTAGAATCAAAAGGGTGTAAGTTGGAATAGCGGTTAATGAAGAAAAGGGACAAAAACTGTTTCTCACCTAGACACAAGTTTTATCATTTATGTGGAATATCTTCTGATTTCAAGATTAATGTGGGATAGCTTCAGAAACCTACGTACACCTTTTATGCACGAGATGCAGCTCACTTATGAACACACACACACACGCACGCACGCACACACACACACACACACACACACAAATACACAAAACCACAAACAACCACACACACAACGCAAAATATTAGCATATGCACTGTCCTTTGTAAAATATACACTATCAAACTACAAATTGTATGCCTGATTTTACAATTTCTTCCACCTTATAAAGTTTTAAACAATAAGTTCATCAGTTCCCGCGTTTTTAACGTTTTAGTGTTTTCAAGCATGAAGTTTATTCTTGTTTTGGTTTTTTTAAAAACTATTTTAAAGTTGAGCTTAAAATATTTGGAGTACAGCATGGGAAATTAAATATTTAATTTAGAAATTTTCTTTTGTCAGCATTACATATGTGTTTGCACCAGCTGGAAAGAACAAGAATGTTTGCTTGACATTTTAGCACGTTGTTTAATCAGCTGATATTGTGTTCAAACATTCGTGAGTGTAGGTGTGCGTAACTTTTGACACGTTTTCTCCAGAAAAATGTATGTTCATATATTGTGTAGTGTAAAGTTTGTTTTATTTAACGACGCCTCTAGAGCGCATTGATTTTTTATCTTATGAGCGGCTATTGGACGTCAATCATATGGTCATTGTGACATATTTATTTTTGACCAAAGCCGCTGCCGCCACACATGCTCCTCTTTCTGATAAGCAACAAGGGATCTTTTATATGCACTTTCCCACAGACAATGCAGCACATACAAAAACCCTTGATGAATCAGGAACCACTGGAACGAAAAACAACCCAAACTGTAAATTGTTCCACTGAGAAGGATCGATCCGCCGACCAATCGCTTTACAGGCAGACACGCTACCGTTTGAGCTACATCCCGCTCCTATATTATGTAGTTCAACTTTTTTTTTTTTTTCTCTCTCTCTCTGTTTTGTTTATTTTATCAGCGGATACATTAATGCTATTTCTCGTTCCAGCCAGTGGTCCACAACTGGTTTAATAAAGATCGCGGTGTGTGTCGTTCTGTCTTGTGGATGGCGCATATAAAAGCTCCGTTGCTGATAAAGGAAAAAGAGTAGCCTGTGTGTCGGTTGCGGGTTTATGTGACGTCATTATTAAATTCCAAAATTGTTATTATGTAGATTATCGGTCCGAATCGTTGTGGCAGACCTCATAACAATGTTTTGAAATAATTTATAGGAGAAACATGTATTTATGAATGTGGTTGTAATGGTGTTTTATTATAACAGTTGTTACACTATCAGTAGCGGATCCAGAGGCCCCCTAGACCACCCCTTTACTTGATTTTTTTTTTTTCTCATGTGTTTTCCGAGAGGAAGGACGTGAAATTTGGACACCCCCCCCCCCACCTCCTTTACAGAAATCCTGTATCCGCGCCTGCCTATTGGATACATATTAAAAACGTTAAATTTTCTTCTAAATATAATGATAAATGATTAAACAAAGTGAAAAGATACGGGTATGCAAAACATATAATTTATCATTATGATATCTACATACAGGGTGTTTCATATTATCTGTCATTCTGTACATTTATATTTTCTACACATATAAATATACAATAAATTGGAAAGCATATCCTTATAGTACTAGTAGACAATACATTTTCATTTGATGTATAATACTTCGACATTACCTTCATAACAGTCAATACGTTTCAGTATCCATTCATAAAACGTGTACCACTGACGTCCATTCTGGGCAATTATGACGTCAAGCCTTTGTTTAAAGTTACTGCTGAGTTCCACATGACGTCCATTCTGGGCAATTATGACGTCAAGCCTTTGTTTAAAGCTACTGATGACAATTGCGCACGTTTATCACGACTTCAATTGATTTTCCGTATTTGTATTAAGTTAAAACTTTCCATCTGTCTACTTCATAATGGTGCATAAATGGTTTAAAAATTGACGAATCTATAACAGTTTCTTATAAGGACCGATATTATGAAATACCCTGTACTTGGCTTTTCTTTTGTTTTGTTCTTGTTTGTTTGGGTTTTTGTTGTTGTTGTTGTTTTGTTCGTTTTCCGAGTTTTCTTTCTTTCTTCCTTTCATTTTCATTATTATTTTTTAATTGTTTTTTTAAAAATGGGTTTTTATTTATTTTTAAAATTTATTTATGTGTTCTACTACATGGAAGAATTGTGACCTTGTGAACTCTTTAAATGTATGTGCAAAGTTGAAGTATATATATAAATGGTTAATGAATGGAATTCACATAGGTAAGTTATACTTCCAATTATTCGTACGAAATTTGCATCGGGTTGCAAGTGTTTGGGTTCTCCATGCACAGCTTTTGAACGCTGACCGGTTCCTCACTCGCGTTATCGATCTTCGAGATCGGCCAACCACTCTAAAGTTTCCTCCATTAAAACTCTTTTAAGAAAACATCAGAAGGTCTTTTGATCTGTTTCAGTGGCAAATTACACGAGCGGTGTCAATGACCAGACTAAATATCTCGACAGTTTACACAAACTCCGACTCAAATGAATCTCCAGCATTCTGTTCTTTCAGACGACAAAAAACTCATTAAATACATCTACACCGGGGAACTGGCGTTTGACGTTTGTCCTATTTTTTTTATAACTCGCGATCAGGCCATTACAGCTGGTTCCTATAAACAGGGATTGAGTCTCTTTAAAGAAAACACCAGGGATGATATGTTTTGAACTTGAAGTCTAAACTTAGCCATCTGAGAAGAGAGACGTAATTCAGAAATGTTTGTCATTGTTAATTGACTATTATCCTAGACACAACCTGTCGATTTTTAACTAAAAATAATAATGAGTATAGTGGGTGTTTAAATGTTAACAATTAACCTTGAGAACTTGAATGAATTCTTACAGTGATCAGACATAGTTTCTGTTAGTATAATGAGTTGTGTGTTTGTTAGTCTCGGCGGTTCAGTGGTAGGAGATTGGACTCTCAAGGTGAGTATTGTGAGTGTTTAACTGACTTTACTATTAAATTGAATGAATTCTTTACTTTACTTTGAATGAATTCTTTACTTTACTTTGAATGAATTCTTACAGTGATCAGACATAGTTTCTGTTAGTATAATGAGTTGTGTGTTTGTTAGTCTCGGCGGTTC
>JAULBS010119284.1:0-14331 GCA_032355785.1 Symmetromphalus regularis | reverse complement strand
CTGAAAAGTGGTATCACACGTGTGGTGATACGATATTTATCACATGGGTATATCAGACACCGCGGTGTAATAAATTTATATCATGATAACAAAATATATTAAATGTTATACCTCTGATCTAATAGTATGTAAGCCACTGAGAACAACCATTGCCAACATTTTACTGCTTTTGTTTTGTCCAGCAGTTACATATATTTATTCCTTGACTAACACATAAATCTGGTAGGTGTTTTGGCCACTTTCAACCCATGCTCAATATAAATAATAATCACCTCATGTTACAGGCTGTAGCTCCACTATAAAAATATCTATTTTTAATCACTATTGACATGTCCTCTTTATATGTAGATAATATGACCATGTAGCTGTGTACTAGATAATTGTTATTGTGAAACTCCATATCTATTTTTATAAATCATGAGATATATGTGTTGTATACACAGCTGTTAAATTAAGTGCGTGAAGCAAATGAACTGTTATCAGTACTAATAGGAAAAAACTGTGAAGGACATGTAGCATGTCTGTCAAAAAATTAATAAATCAGCTGTTTATAAAACTTTACCTCCATGCTAAGCAAATTTTATATATTGTCATATAATAAAATAGAAGTAAAAATATAGCTGTCACAGTTGGTTTAGATCAAAAAGAAAGAAAGAAAAAAATTGTAGGTCAGAAAATTTTGATTATTTTCATTTTATAGTCACACAAGAGTTACTAAAAAAATATATAGATCTATCATCTTGATATTAAAATATCAGTAAAACTGATTCTACACATATTTAAATACTAGTAACTAAAACCTCAAATTATTTATTAACAAACTTTTACTACGTTATATACATGTACATACATGTATGTATGGATTGCCACCCAAATGGATCAGCAGGAACTTTTGCAAATATTTACCCCTGTATAATCAAACTTTTATTAAATAAATAACATTAAGTGGTCTTTTAATTAATTATGACAATCAAAGTAGTTAAATTATTTTGAAGAATAGAAAACTATCATTTTGATACATGTGACCGGTTAATACATGGACATTGTTACGGTATTAAAATGCATGTAAGTTTTTGGGAGAATAAAAACAGCTTTTTAAAAGTGGTGTTTGTTTAAAATACACAAATGTAGGTTTCTGCTTAAACAGGTTTATCTGTCGTTGTACTCTGAATTTTCTTTAATTCATTTGAATGTCTTTGAATATCTATGTTCTAGGGGTTCATTGATGTACCGGTATACTAGTATATTGCAATACTTGCTGAACACAATACATACCACACCATAGTTTTGTGTATCGCAATACATCTACCTAATGAGTATCCATCTATAAAACCTATAACTATGACAGTAAGTTATAAAAATAAAAGTTAAACTTAATTAAAACATATAAATCTACTGTTATATATTTTCTTTATTTTTATCAGAAATTGGTACTGGTCTGCCTGCCAATATGTATGATAGCATCAAAATATGAATTTATCACATCTTAATAATTAATCAAACTGTATTGCAGTATGTATTGCAATATGGGTTTGCTGTATCGTAATATATCTCAATACTGTTTTGGCTGTATCGTTGCACCCTTACTAATATCACAGATTTTAGGATTTTGTCTGTCAGTCTGTTCGTTTAAAGAATCAGCTGCATTGTTCATAATCTTTCTGTTATGTAAATTGTCTGAAGTCTGAGTATTAATTTTTATCAGGTCATTCACATCTATAATCTGTTTGCTTGTACTAATACATGTATTTGCAAATCAGCCCATCTTGATAGTACTGATTAGTCTTAAATTTGAAAAACAAGTTAATGTACATATAAATTAAATAAAAGCAGTTTTGTTATTACATCAAATTAAGATGTCATATTTTTATGACTATTATAGAAAAATGCTAAGTATTATTAATAATTATAGTTTTTCTTTTCTTTCTCCCCCCCCCACCCCCCAAGTTGAATGTTTTTTGTGTAGATAACTTGTTTGTGTCAGTATAGAAAGAAAAAAGTTTACTCATTTTAATAAATGAATAAAAAAGACAGGATTTTTTTTTCTATTTAATTTGATTCTAATTAAAATGTACATGTAAATGTATATATAACAATCAAAAGCATAGGAGTGAAAAAAAAAACTTGTATTGCATTCAAGTGTCTGTTTTTATTAAATCCAAAGTCAATAAAAAAATGTTTTTTAAATCTTACTGTGTGAGAAAAAAAACCTGACTAATTTTATATTTTGTTAAAGTATGTAGCATACATAATATTATTTGTTTGTTTGTTTATTTAATGATATCCACAAAAAATAAATGTCAGCTTACATAATATTATATGCCAGTGCTCTACAAAGAAACTTCAAATTTACTCTTCCCTGGCCTGTAAAGTATAATATTTTAGTTGCCAGCCACTTATATTTAGTAGCCAGCTAATATATACTTGTATAATGTGTATTATATATTACATTATATATTATTTGTTTGGTACCATGCCTGTAACGATCGTTACTGTGAAATCCTTTGGCCTGATGTATTGGATTTTTAAATAGAGTGAATCAAGAAATTTGAAATACAGTTTGCTGTTTCTGTCTTCATTTATTGATGCTATGACTTGATCATATCCTGATGGATCACAGACAGGTTATTGGACAGTCGCCAAGTGGCGAATGCGATTCTACTTTTTAGATGCCAGAGAATTTGTTTAATTGCCATAGCGAGTATTTTACTAGCCTTGTCGAGCATCGTATGCTTATGCTTTCATTAGCTTTTACAAAGTCTAGAGACTTTAGCATCTAGATGACATCATACAAATAATACTTTATAATTATGACTAAAATAATGCTAATTTTTCCAATCCCTTCAGCCATAGGACCTTGGTGAAAAATCATGGATAAATCTGTGTATATGAAAGTTTGTTTTCTTGTAGGTACATTAACAAGATGTTTGGAGAGTTTAGAAAGTTTGGATAAAGAAAACCCAGAGGGTTCGAAAACCACAGATTCTCTTAGACAGGTGAGGTGGTATAGAAAAATTACTGTTGTCTTTGTCTGTTGTGACCATTTCAAAATGGAAACATCTAAGTTTGTATGTGGAAATATTTTATTTACTATGTGTAACCTGAGACTACATTTAACCAATTTTGTTTATACAGAGTTTCACATTTTACCCGATTTAGAATGTTATATATTTATTGATTTGATTTTTTCAGACTTTGAATGCTGCATACCAAGTGGAGATAACTGTGAGATCTAGTTCATCTCTCATCAAAGTACTGTTGGAGAGAATGAAACAGGTAATTAATGATTGTGAACTCTGCTTTTGTTCATAATGTTAGGCTTCATCTCTAATGTCCAGTTTGTGTGATTAAAGCAAATGTTTTACAAAGACTGAGCCTTACAATCAGTCTAGCTATAACAGGATTAAGTTTGTTTTATTCGTATCAGAATTGCTTTAGAATTCTTTTATTGTGGCAGTGTTTTTCTCTTACTGATCCTCTTACTAAAACTGACAAATTGTGAAATTGCAGACGTTCTCACCCCAAAACAATTACCTATAGTGACTGAGTCATCTTGTGTTTATTATCTTTGGATGTGCAATAGTCTGAAGTTTGCAGCTGAAATTAAGTATGAATTATTAATTAATGACCATTAATATTTGTTATTCCTTTAAAAAAAATAGTAACGGAGATTCTTTTATTTATAATGTTATGTGCACTCCTCTTGCCTTGTTCTGATTTATAACCATGGTGTAATAATTGAAAGAAAAACTCTTGTATGACTGAGTCAAAGGCATAAACCTTGATGGGTTTTTTTTTTGAAAGCTATTTTAATGTTTTAAAGCTGCCTATTTTGGTTTTCATTAGACTGTATATTTTAAACAGCTGTTGTCTATTTTATATATCTGATATTTTGTAGACAGTGTTGGTATCAGAATGGATAATTTTGGTAACAAAACTACTAAAATGTACAAATTGTTAAATTCACTTATTCTAACTGAACAAGTGTCATACATGTATTTCTATTGTAATTGTCTGTTGTTTTTCTTAAAGAATAAATAAAAGCAAACATTTTAACCTTCATATACATGAGGTAAATGCAAATTTTTTAAACAATAAATGCATTTTGGACCAAAAAAAATTGTAACTATATTACTATCTGTATTCTGTGACAGCTGGTGCAGGCAATGCCGTGGAAGACGCCACCAGTGGTTGATGAAGAATGGAAGAAGAAAGTTGCTTCTGACATGTTGAACAGTCTTAGTGAAGCAAGGTGCTGTTATTTAACATTTGTGACTCTTCACAACATTCTACGTATTAAGTAACGAAGTTTGAGTTATCAACATTTACTGAGACCAGTACTGAAAGCTTTAAAATAACACCTCATTTTTTAACATACTCTGACATTTTATTTATATAAATAAACAATATTTAAACTATATACAAAAATAAATTTTGGACTGACTTTGGTTTTTGAAATGTTCTAAAAAATTGCATTTGGTCAATGAATAATACACGATCTAGAGCTCTGTTTTTATAAAAAAAACTTATCATGGATATCTGTTTTTTGCTCTTTAAACATTCATATTTGTGCAACCTGATTGGCTATGGAAAGTCACATATATATTATTCTAATTTACTGGTTTCTTAAAGTGTTTGTTTCTGTTCCAGCCAGTGGTCCACAACTGGTTCCTCAAAGGCCATTTTGTGCTGTCCTGTCTGTGGGACGGTGCATATAAAAGACCTCTTGCTGCTTATCAGAAAGAGTAGCCTATGTGGCAGCAGCATGTTTCCTCTAAATACATGTCAGAATGACCATATGATTAATGTCCAATGCCGATAATAAGCTAAGAATCAATGTGCTCTAGATGCGTCGTTAAATAAAACAAACTTTATTTTTTTTATTAAAGTGATTCCATAATGTATGCTTGTACATTTTGAGGAATATAAAAACATAAAAGCCGTCTTTTATTGTAGGTTCAACTGTTCAAGAAGATACAAAACACAATATAATAATATGCTTTAATTTTCTTTTTTTCCAACAGACTGGCTAAGAGTATATCATCTCAGATAAAGGAGCGGCTGACGAAGTCTCATGATAGCTTTCTATCAGCACTGCGTCAGCTAGAGATACGACACTGTGGCCGGCTGGACAAGATAGAGGAGCAGCGCTTGAAACTGCGGAAAGTACATGCACCGAAAGTTGCCAAACTAGCACTGGAGAGCACTTCACTCAAAGATGTTGTTCTTTATGGTAAATCAGTCATTTCTACAATACCTAAACCAATGAAACATCTAGTACTTTGCCCACAAAATCATTTTTTAAAATTTTGGTGGGACTTATAAGGATTTTTAGATCACTCGGGCAACAAATATATTTTGGAAAATGTACCTATGGTCTTGTCTTAAATCAGATGTATTTAGTGACATAAGGTGATGGCACCCCTATTCAATTTTGCCCACCCTCCAACCTCCCCCCACCCCATTATATAAAAGGCTGCGCCAGTACTGAATATTATCTATATCGTTACATAGAAATGTATTATTATCTATATTAAATTGTTAAATTCTAACATGGTTATTTTCAGGCATGCCACAGATGGGACGTGAGGTAGGGCGTGGACAGTATGGATCTATATTGTTACATAGAAATGTATTATTATCTGTATTAAAGTGTTAAATTGTAACATGGTTATTTTCAGGCATGCCACAGATGGGACGTGAGGTAGGGCGTGGACAGTATGGTGTGGTTTATGCCTGTGATTCCTGGGCGGAACATTCTCCTCTGGCTATTAAGTCAGTTGTACCTCCAGATGATAAACACTGGAATGATCTGGCCTTGGAATTTTTCTACACAAAGTGAGATTATTATTTTTTATTTTCAAATATTACAGACAGTTGGTTGTAAAATGATAATATTAGCTACAATAGCTCATATGTCTGTTCGTACAGAGGGTATATGATGTGTAAGTTTTTAAAATATTTTTCAGAAATATTCTGGTAGCACTGTGGGGTTAAATGATTGACTACATATATGGAAAAGGCACATACCTGGCTGTGCTGCTGTATGTATAGAATTTTATAAAATATCATTATTTTTTAGAAATATTCCTGAACATGACAGAATAGTAGCCCTGCGTGGCTCAGTGATTGACTACATGTATGGAGGGGGCACGTCCCCGGCTGTGCTACTCGTCATGGATCGACTGCAGAAAGATCTCTATGCTGCGATCAAGCAGGGACTGGACTGGATCAGCAGGTACTGTGGAAGATCTGGATAGAATAATATCTTCACGGACAGAAGTAATAAAGTATTTTTATGCTTATGCATTGGTTTTACATTGAATGGTACCTAAATATGGTTTGGTTATATATCTTTATGATACATTGTAGGGTGCATTATACCAGATCAGTAGTTTATGCTGTCATTTTGATTTTTGCCACACACTCATCTGTAGAATAGTTTGTAGTTAATTTTTAAATTGTTGCTTACAGTATTTATTATTTATTCCTGTAGAAAAATAGGCTTACCTTGGAAAATTGTTGTTTTATGGAAAGATAAAAAAAATATTTTCAGACTGCAAGTTGCAATTGATGTTGTAGAAGGAATCCGGTTTTTGCACAGTCAAGGTCTTGTTCATAGAGATATAAAACTGAAAAACGTTTTGGTATGTTCTGGGTTCTTTCTGTTTTTTTTTTTGTTTTTTAAACTTTAAAACATTGTGGGTTGGGTTTTTTTCTGTCTGAACTGAGTTTGGTTTTTTGTTTTGTTTGGGTTTTGATTTTTGGGTTTTTCTTCTAAATTTGAATTAAATCATTCTAAAAAACAAACAAAAACATTTGTCTTGAAATTTGCCTGTGATTCTGTTCATTACAGAAAGTAACATCAGTTTGGCTTTAGTTGTAGGAATCTTTAATAAACATTAAATTCCTTACTCTTGTTGTTTGTAAGAAGATAAAAGTCCACTGTGGGACTGTTCTCCTGAATGTATATAAGAAACCCTGTGTTACATTTTGTATGAATAAAATTCTTTCTGCTTACAGCTTGACAAAGAAAATCGTGGCAAAATTACAGACTTGGGTTTCTGCAAGCCAGAAGCAATGATGAGTGGGAGTATTGTTGGAACACCAATACACATGGCTCCTGAACTGTTCACTGGTCACTATGACAACAGTGTTGATGTGTATGCTTTTGGCATTCTCTTCTGGTATGTGTGTGCAGGACATATACGACTGCCTTCAGCATTTGAACAGTGTGCTAACAAAGATCATCTGTGGCAGTCAGTCAAAAAAGGTATTCTTCTATTTATTACTATTTATTGAAAATGTGGTTGCAGGTTGTCTATGATATTTTAGGGTTTTTTGCAGTCCAATGTGTATTAACCTTAGGCTTGGATTAACAAAACAACATTCATAATATATATTGAATTTAGTTTTATCTTATTCATAATTATCATATTGTTTATCATATATATTTTATCATTATAAAATTATTATTCATAGTTAACCATATTGCAGGGCTCTTGATTGGAAATTCTTATCTAGGGGTCAGTTGTTTGGGAGTCATTTGTAAAAAATTGAGAATCTTGAGTTTAATTTTACATTAATTCTACGTAACTGTTCTTGGCAAGCATGTATTCTTCACTTACAATGTGATGTCAACAAGGACTTTGGCCCTACATTTTGCTAAATTAAAATAAAATGAAAAGTCCTGAAGGCTATAAAAGAAAAAAAGAAATACCCCATTAAATTTATACATCAAGTTGAATAAACAAAATTCATAGTGGTGTGAATATAGAAGTATGCAGGCATATGAACCCTATTTTTGGAAACTAAAAATAAAAATCTCTGGCCTTATTTTTATTATTTTTATTTTTTGGTAATTCAGGATTACGACCAGAGAGGCTTCATTGTTTTGATGAAGATTGCTGGGTTCTAATGCAGTCATGCTGGGAAAAACACCAACATCTTCGTCCCTACCTTGGCGATGTTGAAACCAAACTTGCCTCCATCTATGACAGATTCAAGAGAACTACTCCATTGCCTAGCAAACAAAGGATGAACAAACATCCTTCTGGAAATATTTCAAAGCATTCCCATTACCATGCAAAATAAATGTGTCATTATTAGATATTGCAAACCCAGCTGTTACTAACATTTAACATACGAGTTATTGTAGAATTTGAAATTACTCAACACTGTAAACATGTATACAGTGATCAGAATAAGCATAGTGTTTGGTATTTTCTACAAAATATGACTTATTTATTTTGTTTAACGACACCACCTAGAGCCAGCCTTTTTACAGATGCTTAATGACAACTGGTAACCTGAAAACCTTTCTTAAATGTAAGAAAATGAACTCTCAAAGTTTAGGATTTTATTTATGAAAAGTATTTTGTTTCTGTTAACAACAAAACCATCTTATTATATTTTGTATTTCTTTATTTATTATTGTTCTTCTTTTTCTTCTTTTTTTCTTTTTAATACTGGATCTATGTTGTGGATTTATTATTTCCCTTGCCAAGCTTTTAAAGTTTGGATTTAAATGTGACCAAATATTACATACATTGCATGCAGGATGAGTCCAAATGCAAGTTTGAGCCATAAAACTAATAAAGTTTTTACAAGCTCATTTTTGAGTTTGACAATAGTTTATATCTGGTATTGTTTGTTTTTATCTGTGCCAGAAAGAGATTAGCAGTGTACACTGAATAATACTGAATTCAGTTATTACTGTGTACCTAGGTGTTGCTTTTCATGTCTTCCACCTGCACACTGACATATTTTGTCTTCTCTAATAGAGTTCATTATTAATAATGAGTTTTACCTCGGTCTTTCAAAAACTATATATGTGTGTTCAGTTCTCTTTATGACAGCTAAAGCTATCATCTTGCTGTTATATAAAACATCTGTTAAAATGTCAAAAAGAACTAACGCAATGTTATAAAAGAGAGTTGACTTAAAATATTTGTATAACATATGCTTTTTGTAAGTCTTGCAATCAATGTGTTTCTGGCAAGACCTTTTCATATTTGTGCTTTGATGTTATTTGGATAGATTTATGTATAATATTATATATATTTTTAAACTTTGCTTTAGTAAGATAACTTGTGCATGTAAATATAGACTTGTTCTTACTAACACAACTGATATATCAAACCCAAACCGCTGGGAGGTGCTCTTAACTTTTGCAGTCAAGTTCTCTTTTATGACCCAATCACACTCCCCCACCTCATAAATATTTCTGGCTGTGAAGGGGTCATTAAGTATGTTTATGCTATTATTGGATAACTATTGGATATATTTTTACATATTCAAGGCAAGTACAACATAGTGTAATGTAACATTTATATAAAATGTTTAGATACTTCTTTACGCTGTTCCAATAAATAAAACCTCATGCATCGTCTTTAAATTTGTTAATTTAGGTGGTCATGTTTCGTTGTTTTTTAAAATACCAAATATTACATTTTCTTGAAAATTTACACAGCTGCTTTTCTGTGATTTTATAGATGATGAAGATAACACATACGTTTTTAATACTCTGATAAAAATATGTTAACCCTTTATGTAGTTGTTTTTATTGGTGGTTGTCATAGTTATGAAAATTGCATTAATTGTTAAGAATATAGTTTTTCTTTTCTTTTTAAAATTTCATAATGGGCATGCAGACATTCTGAAAGTTGGATACAGATTTGTTTGTTGGTTTATAATATTGAGGTTAATTAAGACAAAATTATAAAGGGAATAAATGGTAGCTGGATTTAGGGAGGAGTGGGGGATTACATATTATTATTACAACTCGAAGAAGACTCTTTAACTTTTTTCTACCTCATTGACCCAAAATAAAGTTATCAAAAAAAAATAGAAAGAAAAAATACTTGTGGGTTTTTCCTTTGTATTTTTTCTTTGTATTTGGGTTTAAATTGCTTTAAGAAAAATAATTTGCATCTAGTCATTTGATAAACAGTCGTATTAGATACTTGTTATTCCAAATAATTGTAGGTTTAAAGAATTTTATTTCTTTTCTTTTTTCTATATTTGTTAGAAAGCATTTGCATTTTGGTTTATATTTAAAAAAAAAAAAATTCTCAGAAATTATAAATGTTAATATATACCCAGTACATTCATAAAGGTGGGAATATTTAAAAGAAAATGGAACAAAACTGAATTTTATTTTCTATATTCTGAGAAAAATCCACATCAGTAGATCTGTTACATTATTGGCTTAAAGTGTATGGTAATGAACAGTGTGTGAAGGAATAACAATTATAGATATAATGTTTTTCTTGTTTTCTCAAACTAGACTGAATGGAGATGGAATGGTGTTTAATCATGTGTTCATTTTTCTTCATACAATTATTGCAGTTAATTGACAGAACTAGATTACATCATGTAATATATAAATACCATTAACTAGTCATTTGTGAATGTATGTGTATGTGCTTTGTTTTTTTTACTAGTTCTTCAGCATTAATATTTCCACATCTCTCAAAGATTTGCTGCTTGTTGCCATATTTATTTCAGTCAGTGTGCTCAATGTTTGCTGATGAATTTGTTTAAACATTGTTTATTTTTACAAGTGTATTTGTGTATTAACTGGTGTGTGCTAATCTGTAAAGCTTTCTTTAACATTGTTTAATAGTACATTGTTATAACAAAAGGGTAGCCTACCCTCTGTCAAAGGATCAAAAATTAATATAATACAAAATTAAAAACTTGTAAATGTTTGCTGATTAATGTATTTACACATTATTTTTTGTTTGAACAAAAGTGTACTGAATGTAATTTTACAAAACTCAAACCTTGAATATACATTTAACTGTGTTGTCATCAAGTCTGAAATGTGAATTGTTCATCATTTTGATATATAGGTTATTAATGACAGATTTAGAAAGATTGGGTAAAGACAGTGCTGTTGTATGTGCAGGACTTCATACACCCATGTAGATGTAGTCACACATGCCATAAAGGTCAACAGATGGTTTGTTATTCACAAAATCATTTTAAAAAATAAAGAAGGTAGGTCTTTTTATAGACATAGTAATATTAATTTAGTTATGTTATATTATTTAACCTTTGCTGAAATATGTAGTTTCTTGGCCCTCAATCATACAGGGAGATAGCAATAATTACTAGGATTAAATGGACTGGTTTCTCAAAAGCTGTCACTGTTGATGCCATTCATATAATGTCATGGGCATAAATCCCAGTGGGGCACAGATGCCCCCACTTTTGGTATGGGGGGGGGGATACCTATATATATATAATTGTCAAAAATTGAAATAAAATGCCTAAATAATAATCTTTTCCAGCATTTCTCTTTATATGTAACAATGAGTCATGTAGTCTTAGTGCAGATACACCATAGTACACAGGGTCTATTATAGTTTGAAGGTTTTAACTGCAGAAGGCATTTCAAAAATCTTGGATTTTCAAAAAACATGTTGGGGAGGGATGCTTTCCCCTGCTACTTCCAGGAAGCGATTGTCGCCCATGTGTAATGTATATGTTTTCTTTCAATACCAATGAATTATGGTCTCGAGAGTTATAAAGTAATGTTCTGCATTGGAATAATGCTCATTTCATGCATATGTTGTTAATTACCGGTAATAGTGTTAACTACAGTACACATGCAGTTAATAGACGTCGCTTTAAACAAGCTGTAATTTGTCTTCCTTTACAGTGCCATAGCATTAAGTGAATGTATCAATGGTGATGATAAATATCTAGAGAGATTATAATCTGTTCAGTATTAAAAGATTGTCACAGTCTATTCATACCAGCTTTTTAGTGATTTTGTCTCACAGCTGGTATGTCAAATATTCTTTTCTTTTTGGTTTCATTTGATTTAATAATGTACATTTTCATGTAAATATGTTGTGTATAAAAAATATGTAATTGCAAAGGAATTGTGTATACTATAAATGCAAGAAAACTAATCTATGTTACATATATTTGTATGATCTTTTGTTGGTCATTGTTTGCAAGATTCAGAAGTGAAGACTTCATTTTGTTTATTGAGAACTCATTATTATATGTACTGAGTGTTTAGTGAAAATAAACCACTCTTAAACTGTGATAGATTTATTATAGTGGTTGCAAGATGAATGTATACACAATGAAAATAGTTAAGTACCCTATGTAAATATGGCAATGCCTGAAGAAATAAGTGCTGCTAGGTAAACCCATATAACTGTTCACCTAATGTGACAGCTGTAGCCACTCTATGTAAAGCTGCTTCATTCTGTCAGTTTGTATATAATGATAGCAATTACAGTTGTCAGTAAGAGTGATAGATTGAACTTCATTATCTCAGGGTGCTTAACTATTTTAGTTGTATATGCTGGGTAGTTATATAATTATATGCCATCACATCTATGGTCATACTCCTCCAGCTATAATCTAGAGTACCAGGGCTATCTCCAAGTCCACTGTTGTTCCTGGCATTTTTCTTATGTAATGTTACTGAACTAAACATTGTTAATCTGAAGCATACAAATCCTTATCTTGACCTACATGTATGTAATCTTGAGTACCCAGGCTATCTCAGTCCCTTGTTGGTCCTGACATTTTCCCTATGTAATGTTACTGTACTAAGTTTAGCACTATTATCTCCAGCACTCTTTGCTCAAGTGTCTGGCCTATTTCGAGCCTATTTCGTTGTCCCTTGCTACATATTCGTGTTTGAAGTGTGAAAACATGTAATGATAAATATTAAGTATGCATGTACCATCAGCTGTAACATCACTGTTGTCAGAATTTATTCTGTGTGATCTAAATCAGTGTAATATTTGCATTTACTAATAAAATATTTTTCATTTTCTGTATTAATTTAAATAAGTTTATCAAAATTTATCAAGCAATATTTAAAAATATAGAATATAACTTATAAGACTTAATATAGACATAGTAATACTAATTTAGTTTTTGTCTATATTATTTAAAATTTACAGAAATATCCAGTTTCTTGGACCTCAACCGTACATGGAGATAGCAATAATTACAAGGATTAAATGAATTGGTGTATCAAAAGCTGTCACTCTTAATGCCATTCATATAATGTATGTATGTCGTGTATGTGTTCTCTTCCAGTACCAATCAATGGTGGTTTTGAGTTATAAAGTTCCTTCAACATTGAGACAATAAAGTTTGACTGTGTCTGATTGTACGAAATAGGCATGGTTTTCAAACAAAATCCACATGGTCTTATTGTTGAAATGTTTCTTTAATCACTGGTTAGGAGAAAATATATCAATACAAACAGAAATTAAATGAAAATTTTGAAACTAAATTTTCAACAAGTTAAGGGTATCCATAAATAAATACTTAAAATCTGTTTCTTGAAACATTTCAAATTGTGATTTAAGGGATGAGACTTGATCTAACATAGGCCCTTCAATAACTTTGATCAACTGGTTCTTAAAAGATGGGTGGGCTGTTCCTTCAGCAAGATTTATCCAAAGTTATGTGATGACAGCTTTTTGTGAGTATAGTCATTTCTCCATCATATTATGTATTCTGGAGGATTTGTGCAGTGATCTGAAGATACAAATGTAGCTAGTGTATATTACATCTATGATGATGACATCAGGCTTTATTCCTCCACTGGCTAGTTAGTTTAAGACTAACAGAATTATACCAATCGCTTTCAAACCAGATACCCGGTACATAAACCTAATGGTCTTAATCTACAGGTTAAGATGGTGATCTAGGTTTTCATTTTGTTTTGATGTCATGACATTTATAGATAATATTTATAGTTCTACATTAGAACTGTATATGGTAATACACAAGAATCAATAAACATTTCCAGCACTTTTGTTCATTTTGTTATTTCTTAAATTAAATTTAATGTTGCTAGTTTTCAGTGTTAAAATATAATATTTATTCTTAAAGGCAATTCTTAGTTTAACTCATTTACTGTCAGCTGTGTACATATTAGTACTTGCTGATGTTCACAGTATGGTAAATTAAAGATGCTAGCAACATTGATAACTCATCATTAACCTTGCTGGACATAGTATCGGAGAATAAAGTGATGTAATAATGTTAAGCACTGTTTAAAGTATGCATAAATTGTTTTCTTTACAGAATTTGAAATGCAAAAACCCAACTTTCAGCATACTTATTGTAGCAAAGGGGGAAAAAACCTAACTATTTTGTACAGCAGTCAAACATTAAGAAGACTGCCATACATGGATAGCACATGCTCACATTTCCATCTCAAGATAACTTTTATCATTAACTAATTATAGGATATTAAATGAGTTTTCATATCATGTTTATGTCCCGAGTGAAATAATTTTCAGTTGTCACAAGCTTTAGCGAGTGACAATGAAAATTATT
>JAULBS010119273.1:0-14332 GCA_032355785.1 Symmetromphalus regularis | reverse complement strand
TAGCCTATCCAGACATGGTGGACACACGGGCTACCAACTTTGAAAAGTTCGTAGCCCAACCCCATTTCAGGTGGACTTGGGCTCCCGGGCTCCCAGCCATTTCCAACACTGGTGTATGTATGTAGTTTTGGTATGTATGTAGTATTGGTATGTGGTATGTATGTAGTGTTTGTGTGTATATTGTTATGCAGGCTCATACAGAGGATTTGTTGTGAGAGGGTATATTATTGTTTGGGTTGGGGGGGAGTTCTTAGAAAAATGTGCACTTCCAATAAGCAGAATTTATCTTTTAAACAAATACCATAAACATAATGGGACGGTGTATCCAAAACATTAAAAAAATTATCTTGTGGTCTTGTGTATATCATCTGTATGCATCACAATCCCATGTGTTGAGCAGATGTTTAATACAGGCATGTGTACTTGCATAAGTGTGCATGGATTTGTGGTCATGTTATTACGAAGAGTGCATTCTGGCTTTTAGTAACTGCTAGAAAATTTCTTATAACCTGGTCTGGGAATCTGCAGAATGCTGGATACTTGTCTTGCATGGTGAGTCACTGGTTTCAATTCCACTTAAGTATGTAGAATTTTGCCTTCCATAGAATAAAAGCAGTAAAACAAATAAATTATGAATAAAAGTGAACCTTAATATTGAGGTGTGAAGCTCTGTCTGATCTGATATGTAAGACTTCAGACAAATTAAAATTTCAACTCATTTGTTGGTAGAGAAGTTGAAGAAATCAATATTAAAAAAAAAAAAAATTCGTAGTGACAGAAAGCCTTTCACTTTGAAACATCATTCACAATCTTTTTATTTCACTATATGTCCTAAATGTTAAAACCTGACCACTAGTGGCTGATAGGCAGGGATTTAGTCAATCATGCATAAGATGGGATCAAATCTTTGAATTGGAAATCTTCGTGTTCATTTCGTCCACAATAAAGAGACATGATTAAAAAAACTGCTAGCAAGTCCAACCCACACAAAGATTTCCTAAAGACAGTTGGCCAAATAAACAACACAATAATTTGTCAGACATTCAAAATATACATAACAAAAGTTAGTTGGACAGCCACAGAATACAAAATAAAGATTTGTCAGACAACTTCAACATATAAAACAAAGATTTATCAGACAGCCCCAACGTACAAATTAAAGATTTGTTAAACAGCCACAACATACAAATTAAAGATTTGTTAAACAGCCCCAACGTACAAAATAAAGATTTGTTAAACAGCCACAACATACAAATTAAAGAGTTGTTAAACAGCCCCAACGTACAAAATAAAGGTTTGTTAAACAGACCCAATGTACAAAATAAAGATTTGTTAAACAGCCCCAATGTACAAATTAAAGATTTGTTAAACAGCCCCAATGTACAAAATAAAGATTTGTTAAACAGCCCCAATGTACAAATTAAAGATTTGTTAAACAGCCCCAACGTACAAATTAAAGATTTGTTAAACAACCCCAACATACAAAATAAAGATTTGTTAAACAGCCCCAACGTACAAATTAAAGATTTGTTAAACAGCCCCAACGTACAAATTAAAGATTTGTTAAACAACCCCAACATACAAATTAAAGATTTGTTAAACAGCCCCAACATACAAAATAAAGATTTGTTAAACAGCCCCAACTTACAAATTAAAGATTTGTTAAACAGCCCCAACATACAAAATAAATGTTTGTTAAACAGCCCCAACTTACAAATTAAAGATTTGTTAAACAGCCCCAACATACAAAATAAAGGTTTGTTAAACAGCCCCAACTTACAAATTAAAGATTTGTTAAACAGCCCCAACATACAAAATAAAGCTTTGTTAAACAGCCCCAACATACAAAATAAAGCTTTGTTAAACAGCCCCAACATACAAAATAAAGGTTTGTTAAACAGCCCCAACATACAAAATAAAAGTTTGTTAAACAGCTCCAACATACAAAATAAAGGTTTGTTAAACAGCCCCAACATACAAAACAAAGGTTTGCTAAACAGCCCCAACATACAAAACAAAGGTTTGCTAAACAGCCCCAACATACAAAATAAAGGTTTGTTAAACAGCCCCAACTTACAAAATAAAGGTTTGTTAAACAGCCCTAACATACAAAATAAAGGTTTGTTAAACAGCCCTAACATACAAAAAATGATTTGTTTAACATGCCCAACATAAAATAAGCGTTTATCAAAATGTTCAAACATACAAAATAGATTTGTTAGACAGCCCTAATAATGGGATAAAAGATTTCTAAGAAATGTTCAGAATTATTATTTTTAGCTTTTAGCACTCCCTGAGTAGGATGTTCTCTTTCTGACATAATTAAAAGTTTGATTTCTGTCCACGGGCATTATAAGGATAAATCTAAGATCAACTTATAAAAT
Source organism: Symmetromphalus regularis (assembly GCA_032355785.1). NCBI lineage: Eukaryota > Metazoa > Mollusca > Gastropoda > Neomphalida > Neomphalidae > Symmetromphalus > Symmetromphalus regularis. Next base: position 11,948 of record JAULBS010119273.1, on the reverse strand, counting down.
TGTATGAATCTGTACCATAGATCTGGACTTTTATGAAAGAAATATATGACTTATTTATCAAGAACTGTGGTATGTGCTGTCCTGTTTGTGGGAAAGTACATAAAAATATCTCATGTTAATTGAAAGTAATAACTTATGTTGTGGTAGTTATGTATTTCTTCTGTAAACCATGTTATAGTTAACATTTGTGACATAAAAGCTTCAGATTAAACTTAGTTCATGGTTATCATTTAACAACTTATCATGAAAAATAAATGAGTGAAAAATAACTGACAAAGTGAAATCTTTGGGGTTTTTTGTGCAATTATTGAATATTCTGCAATAAAATATTTTATGTGAGTAATATTATACGATTATGGATTGAGCAAACCTTTTTAGTTTTACTACCCATTAGGAACAGAAAAAAAAAGTTCTTGCTTCAAGTTTCTTTGTACTCTATGTGTACTACTTTAACTTATGGAAATTTGTCGATTTATTACAAAATTATTGAGTTTTGTATTAGAGTGTATGACTCACACAGATTCATTGTCAGCCGTATTGAACAGTTTTCCATTATCTGCTCACTGGCTGAATAATATATGTGAAACCATATAAGAAAAGGTGCTTGATAGCTGGGTATACAAGCCGAATCACGTTTCTAGTGCTATTGAAATGGTAAAATGTTCTTTGTGGTGATCACAGGACACATTGAATTATGACCAGCTGTAAGCACTCTGCATTGACACTAAAACGTTTTGTCCAACGAGAAACATTTTACTTAGTTGTCAGTAGAGAAAAAAATATGGCAGTATTAATGTATAGAACACTGTATTGTTTGAAGTCAGTGTTTTCACTTTGGATATTGACATAAACAGATACTAAATTCACTATAGTGATATTACCAATTACTAGTGTTGAGAGATTTGTCTCTTGCTTAACTGACACTCAAAGCAAATTGCAACATAAATAGTTTTTGGATAATACCTTTAAAAGTGAATGATATTGACCACATTGAAAAAAGGAATTATGTGTGGTCTGTTAAACTTCTCCGCACAAAGCTAGCAATCTTGCCAGTGCAGTTATGTCACCTCTCGATGCCCTCATCAATGAAAGACGATTACAAGATATAGCATTATCTGCATATCAAGACTGGAAGAACTTTGCCTAGGAGCTCATTACCATAATGACGTTATGGTATGAGCACCATTTGGTTTAGTCATGCTTCCAAGTTTTGGTGTCAGGGAAAGACAGCTTGCCATTCTAGAGACACTTTCACGTATCTGTGGCAGGCGCTCAGAAGACTGTCCTGTAACATGCTCTTGTCGTCTCCCTAATTCCAAGTACTGTATCTTGCGTGAGACTGAGCTCAAGGAAGCTGAGTTATTGCTTGAGAAAAAGGAACAGCATAAAATATGGGCTCCGCTCAAGATAAACCGACCAACTATCACGTGAGTATGTCTTGCTCTTCCATCACTGTTGGTGAAGGTCAGTGTTTGTACAAAATGTGATTAGGCACCAGCATACAGTTAATTATCACAGATCAAAAGAATATAAATTTAATCAGGATGCAAGTATTTTAATTAGTGAACTAATAAATAGCAATATGAAATAGAATATGTATCAAACTGATAGCATGATTTTGTGTCATGGTAAATACAAAATAGCATTTGTCTTTTTCATATGGTAAACAAATAATAAACTTAAGTAAAATGCAACATAATTTTATATTATTTTGTTTCCTATAATATTTTCAGTGTTTAGTTTATTCTATATATATATATATATAATTATATACTTTTAAAGTATTATTTACAAATGTACTCATGTGGCAGCAGTGTAGATTTGTTCTTTAGACCATTGTAGAGATTTGTTATTAGGACCTATTTGTAGCATTCTGATTTAAATAAACATTTTATTCCTTTTCACTAAGAGAAATATTTTATAATTGATAGTAGATCACAATACAGTAGCAATGTGGAGCTACACTACAATTAATTTTAAGTGGAAGAAAGTTTGGAAAATGGAGAGGCGTGAGTAAGATTTCATGTTGGCTCCACAAAGAACCTTTACATTGGCTGTTGTACACTTTGGGATATTGCCATGGTTTCAAATCACCCAAAACAGTAATAGGTGATTTGACTGCTTGTTGGAATTGCTCAGTGTAATAAAATGTTACTTTTCATCTCACCCATTAGAATGTACATGTCTGTTGCATTTTTATATACTTTTAAAATATTACAGAATGCACTGTTCTTTTCTTGTACTTTGATGCATAAAAATTATAATATAGTTTTATACATCATAATATATATAACAATTTGTTTTAAATATAATTATTTAGTCTATTTTGCTACTAATGTAGGACAATCTATATGTATGGTGCTTTCATCCTGTCAGAACATCCAGTACTGTTTACATGATCACATGACTACTCTAGCATTTGGATCCTAGCAGATGTAAAGATGGCAGTTTTCTTTATATTTCATATTTTACAATAGTTGTCATATTGCCATATGTAGCGAATCTGCCAAAGAACGATTTTTAATCAACTTTCAATAAAAGTGGTTGTTGGAAAAATATTTCCCTTTGCAGTCACAAACTCGACTCTCTTTTAAACCATGTGCTCCATAAAATAGCATCTTCTATAAATTGGTGTATGTGACTGGTTGTTCACAAAGTGTAAATATTCGTTTTGGTAGCATTAGTAGCTATACAATTACAAACCTTTTTATTTGCACACAAAAACAGACAATGTTTTATTACAAATAAAAATCTTCAATATTTATGTGTACCGGTAAGTAGTGTTTTCATCATATTCAGTTGTTTTTATTTCTATAAAAAGGCAGGAAATCCATGATTGGTCTCTTTTAATGAAACAGTCAAATGAAGGTCAATTTTGCAGACCCTAATATATATAAATATTACTTTTGACAACAAAATAATTATTCGAATTCAGACTGTGTTAACAAATGATCATTTGTTATTTTATTCCACATCATTCTTACTTCACTTGTAAAATAAGTGTTGGCAAAGAGGAGATGATTTGCTTCAGAAGACATTTCTAATACAAGATGTGCTGGAGAGGGTTTGGTTGGTGTTCAAATAAATGTGGATTACAAAAAGATATGATTTGAAGAAATTGTTTTCTTGCGATAAGGATTTGGTAGATAAAGGGTTAGGTTACATTTCTATGGGGTTTTCTTTTATTCAGGAATAGAAATTAATGTTCCACCTCACCCGAGGCGAGTAAAAATCACTGGAGGCAAGTAAATCCTTATTGAAGCTAGTCCCTCAGGCCAGTAGATATTTTTTTCCAGTCTTGTATTACAAATTTGTATTACTTTGAGATAGTAGATGTCAGACTAATAATTTGCTGGTCATACCCATTAAACACATTTATTTGTATAAAATGCACTCGCTGTACATGCTAGCAGACATTAGTCCTGTCTTTTTCACTTTCAGCTGGTTCTTTATAGTCTCAGTATGGGCTGGCAGTTAAGGGGTGTTCAAAGTTATCGATATGTGTTTGGAATTCGTACAGAGAGTACAAATTTTTAGATCCCTGTCTTCCACCTCAACTGGTACACACAATATAGACATTTTAATGGTTACATTAATTAAATGTGGTTAGACTAGTGATTTTTGTGGGGACGAGTAAATTTTAAGGCTAATACTAATAGTTCCCCAAGCGAGTGAAAATAATTTCTATCCCTGTGTGGTTTTTGTTTATTAGTATAATATGTTAAATTATAAGTTGTCTGCATGTAAACAACCACATTGCTTTCAGTTCTGTTTTAGTATTCTATTTTGTTTATATAAACTGTTTATTATAAATATTCGTATTATTATTTCTTCTAAATCAATTGATATTTGAATAATAGGCTGGTTTAATAAACACCAGACACAAGGTATGCTGTAACAAGTTTTTATGATTGATTTACTTTTTATGTTGGGCCCAGCTCTATTAAAGTTAACATGATCAATTTTTCATATAACAAACTGATAACAATGCATCTTTGTTACTTTGTAAATAAATATGGCAAATACATGCAGCATAAAACTATTCACAAGCAATACAGCCTTAGTTCTGGTACCTCACCTGAGACTGCCTTTAAATTTCCTCACACAAAATTAATACTGTAGTGTTGGTACTAACAACCTGGTCAGAGCAACTAATGATAATCTAGTATTATACAGACCTCCTGTATTATAAAGCCAAGAGATTGAGCCCACAATGTAGGACCATTTGAGAAATTCATACCACACTAATACACTTTTATCTATTGGTTCAAAAGTCACTGGTTTCAATCTTTTAGTGCAGGTGGAGATATTTCTTACACAAAGAACTTAATATTTTTGGTTTTTGTCTTGAAATTGATGTCATACATATTACTGTAATCTTAGATGAAAGACTTATACAGAAATGGATAGATAGTGAGTATTTGAAAATATCCATAATCATTTCCTCCCTATTACAATAATTGTTACAATAATTATTTTCTGAAACACATGTAGATGTCTGACTGCAAGTATATCAGATGTGATACCTTATGAATAAACTGGGTGTTACTGTTTTTGCTTCACTGCATGTAATATATCTTATCTTATTATAAATGTAATTTATTTTTTATTACAAATGGCAATGACTTATGTCAAACTATCAATTAATATAATAGTTGTAAGAAAAATGTTAATAGGAGTTGACTTTTGATTTGAATATTTTCTGTTAGAGTTGATTTCAATTCAGATATACAATCTATTCTTGAAGTTTGTGCAATTATGCATGAGGTATTTGTTGTCAGTAAACACATTTTCTAATAAGACAACACTGTTGGTGAACTGTGCATGCTAGATCATGCAAACTTGTACCTGTTCTCAATGGACAAATTTCCTTACAAAATGATATTGAGGTGAATAAGATATGCCTCCCAGATAAATCAATATCTGAGGTTGTTTGCAGATTGAAAGACCTGTTTTATTAGTCTCTTTACAAACAGTGGGACAAGTAAAAATTTGGCTTAACAGAATAATGAGAGCATTGTTGATCTCCTGCCAGGGTATTAAAGTATTTATGAGTAAGTTTTGAATATAGTTGAAAAATGTTTAGCTTTAAGAATCCATGGACAATTCCTAATCCTTAATCCTAATTCCCTCAGCCACAATTGATTAGACAAAGGTGAAAGAAATTACTTTATAATTCATTACATAAAAACATTTTCAGTAAAGTGAGTTCATCCAGTTGTGATATGCACCAAACGTTATGGGTTCATTTGGGACCTGTATATTTTGTTCTGCCTTTTGGTGTTGGTGCTCAGTCATGCTTGTGAACATTAATAGTTTTTGGTGTGGACAGTTTTGAACCATTTCTGTAGAAGAGAATCATTGTTCCCATGGTCTATCATTGATCTGTATCTTGAGAAGCTTCTGTAACTAATAAGCATTGCTGTCTGAAGTTCATCCCAGTCAGTTGGTCATTTTCCCTGGTTAATATTTTATATTATTAATCTGATTGAAACATCAAACAAAATTAATTCATCAGTGGTTAAATTGGAAGGTTGTTTGGTGCTACACTGGTAATTAATATCTGTCTTCATAATGGTACCATCAAACATTGTGATAACTTCCTCTATAAATCGATCTAAAAGCTGCAGAGAAGCAATGAGGAATTCATCACTGAGGAAAATATATGGCAAGAGATGTTCTTACACATTATTGGGAGAAAGCAAATACCTTGCTTTCAAGGACCGCCCCAAAACAACTGATTATGGAAACAGCAGGTAAATTTAATTTGGTGTGCTAATCTTAAATCCAGATTAGTATGTAACTAGAATAACTGTCTTGTCAGCACATTTAGCCTATCTCACATGGATCTGTTTAGATACAGTACTATTGGTAATTAGATGTGTATTTTATTTTAGTTTTTGTTTTAATATTCAGAAATTATGGAACATGCTAGAAATGGATCTGTAAGAATGAGAAAATGTTACCCCAGTGATAAAATACAGCTTCAGTGAGGAAATGTTGTTTAAATGTGGAAATATTCCTTGTCAGCAAATAGAAAAATGTTATTTGAGAGAAGAAATATAAACCTGCAGTAAATATTGTCATATGATCTTTAAGGAAAATTGTGATTAGAAACTTGATTGCCCAAATAATATTAAGTGATGTTTTTATTGTGCTTTAATTTTTTTTCCTTTTTGTTGTTGTTGTGATTTATCTTTGTATGAGAGTCAAATAGACAAATTTTAGCCTGTTTATTTAGCCATTCATACATTTGTTACATGGTTGTCAATCTGTAACATAATAGATGTGCAAACAGTATATAATTATGTGAGTTGTATAAACATTGCTTGCAGTCTTCTTAAATACATGTCCACATGGATTTCATCCCTAACAGGCCAGACTTCATTTCACAGTTACCATAATATTTAACACCTAATAGCAAGTGATTAAACCCTGTTCTTGGGTGTAGTAAAGAAACAAATTATTTTCTTTTATTCTGCCTTGAGTAACTTATCACCTGTGCTGTAATGTTTGTATCGTTTAATAATCTGTTTTTCACATTTATCCTGTGATTATTAGCTCATATGTAAAAGCTAGAATTCAGCTGATTTCTGGTTTAAAATGTATGATGTAAATTTGTTGCCTAGGTGTGTTGTGGTAAACAGTGATATGATTAAACTCAGAAATGCCTGGGTAAAATAAAAGTTATATGAGGCTATTCTCCTGAAGAGGCTGCAAAGCTACTAATGATAAATGTAATTATTCTGACTAGTGTTTATGCCTTGATCAATGGAACTGGGGTTCTCCCCCAAGAAAATTCTACATGTTTGTGAACTATTGAGTGGATTATCAGTTGTGTGTTCAAAATAAATGAATCATTTCTATTACATGCAAAAGTTAATAGATAAAAATATTAATATAAGGTGAGGAAGCAGGTGAGTTCAGCAAGTATGGCATTTCCTATTAAAGTAAAGCCAATAATCTAAGGTACAAACAGTTATTACTGTATTTACCATCTCTATTTTAATTTATGCTATAATATATAAAGTTGTTTTATACTAAATCCTTAAATGAACAAAAACATTCTGTGATTACATTTGGAGTTAATATTCCCAAAGTCTAATTTTTCAACTAGGTGACTTTAAAAGTTGACATTTACAATAATGGTATTGAGTTGAGGTCAAGACAATACTTTTAAGACCTCTTTGAACTGATAGTATCAATCAATCAGTATTTATTTTATTCCGGGTCATAGCCTTCTACATACATACCTGGTACGGTATTGCAGAACAAACTATAAAATATAGAACACATATAATAAGAAGCAGAGGTGTCTAAGATCTAAAGAACCTGTTTTAAAGCTTTGCTAATATGTAATACTGATTTTTGTTGTGGATACAAGTAATATAAGATCAGCTTAAATTTACTTATCACACATCTGTTACTTATTAAAAGATTTTAAAGTGTAGTGACATTTAACAAAGGCATTCTATTCGGAGTGTTTCTTGATGACAGTGAGAATAAGTTTGCAGACTGTCAATTTATGATGCACCACCCCCCTCCCCCACACCCCTTATCCCCGGCACTGAAGTAAACATTGGCTATTGGAGGTACAGACTGTCAAATGCCATGAGAATCTGTGGCAGGTTTGAATCCCATCAATGAACCATTTATGTTTTATTATTTAGTCATTCAGATGTAAGACGTGAAAAGTAAAATATATTTTAATAATTACCAAAATGTTTATATATTATATACTATCTAATTTATATATCATTATGGAAATTAGATTAGGTCTTATTTTATAGCTATTAAAACTTATAATAATAATTACTTTATTTAAATGAATGTGATTTATATGATCTTAACCGTCTTGTATGGATATTTTTCACACTGATAGTGATATATTTTTTGTAACATTTTCAGTTACTGCTCCATAGTATTTCTGTAACTTGTTCAATTATAGTTTAATTTAACCACTGTGTATAACAAGTATTAATGTGCATGAATAAATGAGCATAATATGACATGCTTGAGTTGTGTTATTGTAGGAATCCTCAGTAACATAAATAAGATATGTATTGGTCTAGATGTGACCCTCCTATCTCATTGATTCTTCATTGTCAGTGAACCTTACATAATAATCACTCTTGAGTTATTCCCCTTACTGACCTTGTTTTACCAATGCTTGGCAGTGATGATAAACAAAAGTGACAAGAATTGTGACTCTTGTTATGACTGATAGAATAATAAGAGACAGGATTGTTTGCTTTCACCTCCGCACCGTGTGAGAGTTTCACCATGGGTACACCAGCTTGTTAGTGTGAGCACTTCCGCTGACTTCCCTAGCTTGGACAGAGGTATTGTCATGTTCTATCATGCAGCCAAAGTCAAAGAAGAGGGTTTTTATCTACCCAGATCTTCCGTGGGTGGTAGTGAAGAGTCCCTCCATTAGACAGGCAGTCAGCAGGTTTAATGAGTGAGTAGCGTTGTGTGTTGAGTTTGTTTTACATTTGATGGCCTCTTCACATCACTGCAGGTCAGGGAGTGAATGAGTACATACATCATGTAGTCATGTATTGATCCATTCCATGTCCGGTTAATTTTCCAATTGATGTTGTGAGTAATTGGCCGTGAAATTGGATGGAGGCATGCATGCAATTTGACGTGGAGTTTGCTGTAGGATGTGACAAGATTATCCATATAATTTATCTGAAACTATTCATTACAGTTACTTATATATAATGCATGTTAGATAAAGAAATAAAATGCTGGTTCCTGTTTAATTTATATCATACAAATAACAATAGCTACTCTATTGACAGTATTGTTTTGAACAGCAATAAATGCTTGGATACTCAAGTGGATTTTATGATGTTACTAGTAAACTCTTAAGAGGCTATAAAATTTGTCTGTTAATTTTGCTTTGCTAGGTTAGTTTTTACCATAGGTTCAGTTGTTTTGTAGATCTATATTTAGGAGACCCATTACTGTATAATTTGAGTGCCAGGTTTATTGAAACTTGAAGCTGAAAGATTTATGACAGTTTATGCTGTGCTTGACTTGTTATTGTAACATACTATGGTGTTGGCTGACAACAGATATACATGTATGTAAATGTCAACTGACTTACATATTATAACAGAAAAAGGCATGGTAAGGCTAGGTGATTTTCCCATATAAAATGCGATACTCAAGTTATGAGAAACCATACTCTAATTTCCAGTACTATATCCGTGGTGTGTAATGCACCATGATCTGGTCAGTGTTAATATGCTAATATGTATTAGGACTGGGTATCTGTGTTTACATTTAATATTTATAAGACAACCTGTTTGAAAGTTTTGCAAATAGGATTTGTTCAAGTCCAGACATGATACTGGATCTCAGAGGGTCATTGAAAGGTTGGATATTAGTACAGAGAAGTACTTTATATAATCCACAGTACTACCCAGTTTTAAAATAAAGCTTAACCATACTCAAAACAAAGACACTATCTTGTATATGCGTATAAAGTAACTACAAAATAATGCCCCTAATTGTTTTCATTTAATGGTTCATGGAGTTTCCCCACAGATATTTATATCAGTGGTCAAAATAAAATTAAGTTATTTAACAGTGGTTAAACAAAACATTTTATTATTTTCTAATCTTTTTATTTTTTTATTTTGGAGAGGAAAAAAAGGTGTAATTATGCATTTTTGTCTTATGGTCATCAAACAGAAAATAAAGATTTGTAATAATAGTGCATTCAATAAATATTAAAAGGGGCATGTGTGCAGGAGTATATAGGAAGTCCAAAATCACGCTCAAAGATTTCTAATTATTATTTTTAAAAATATATTATATCCAATTTTACTTGATTAATACTTATTTTGTTAATGTAAAAGATCATTTATGTCATATGTTTCTATTTGGTAGCATTATATTATTAATGATAATATTTAAAATTTCACAGACATGGAAAATTGGATCATGTTTTACATTGAAGGGAGATGGGGTTCACATTGCCATGATAATAATATAATTACATGTATGTGCTGCTTTCACAGGGACTTTAATCAGATATGAATGTATTTTTTCTTGTAAGTGTTGAAAGCTTCAGTAAGCTTATAAAATTAACTTTGGCAGATCTGATAACCAAAACAAATAAATAAATAAAAATAACTGGCCTAAAGCATGTGTGTATTGTGTGTCTAATGCATTATAACTGATGATTAAATCATATGCTGGGGTGTCATCACACAAACATTCCATTCTTCTATTTTTTGTTTTGTTTAATTTTTATTTGTTTAACAACACCACTAGAGCACATTGGTTTATTAATCATCGCCTATTAGATGTCAAACATTTGGTTATTTTGACAAATTCTGTATGAGGTAGTCTCTCACAGGTTTTGAACCACTATCTTCACTTGAGAATCCGATGTTCTACCACTGGACTATTAAGGCTCTGTTGTCCTAGTAGCTAGCCTAACAATTTCTATTTTGATTAGTAGTTTAATTCTTAATGGCCTTGTTTCTTTGATTTATCAGATAGTTTTTATAAACATTTGATCAGATAACCTGAACTGCAAATACATGTATATCTGAGCCCATATTCTCATAAGTTCCCAATTATAGAAAAACATGTTATTCAGTTAATTTTATTTATTTGCCATAGACATACAGATCTGATATTGATGACAGGATTTGCCAAACCTAACACTTGCCTTGCGTTCAGGATAGTCTAGCATATGCAGTCGTTACGTAGCAATTTCACTGGTTCCAAATGTTCTCTTTGGGTTTAACATAATAATTTATAGTGCAAACACTAGACTAGCTAGCGGTTTTGTCCTGAACACAGCCCTGAGCACAGCTAATGGATTTTTGGTCTGGTTTGTTGAAAAATGTACTTTGTAATATATGATTAAGAATTTGTTCAGAGTGGACAGAAAATTACATTGTACATGTTTATTTTAATATTAAAGTTAAGTGGTTTTTTTTTGTGTTTTTTTTTTTATCTGATTTCAATTTTGTTTTGTTTTTAATTTTTGTATTGAAACATTTAATTTTAACAAATAATTTTTGCAATTGAATTTAAATGTGTTTTTCTTTTGTAGTTCTTCAAGTACACCAACTGTTCCTTACTCAACTGCTGATCTTGCATATAACGATGTGAACAAACAGGCTGGGGATATCTCAACAACTGACCTTGTGTGTTTTGAAAGGGAAAAGGAGAAAAATAGAATAAAAGAATATGACACTAACAGACAGCTTTCCAGCAGGAACAACTCCAGACGGTCTATATCTTTAGAAAAAGGTATATTACATTCCGGAATTTGACTTCATACTATTGTTATTAAATGGGTCTTTTCATATTGGCCAGAGACACTTAATGACATTTTTATTAATGAAAACCTATGAACTCATGAAGATATATTCTTATTGAAGAAGTACACACGTAAATAAAAGTTATAAAATCTGTTTCAAAATAGTTCTTTTAACTTGGATTTTCCTAAATTGTTCCATTTTATTAATAAGGTTGATAGCAGGTGTACTGGTGCTATATAGTCTACATTATTTGAACATGATAGCCTATCTGTTTTATTAATTAAACCAAGCACCATCTGTTCATCAACAGTCTTAATAATAGAAAGAAAATATACATTTTTTATGCAGGCAAAACCATTAGCAGTGCAGATGAAATACACTGTTTAAGAATTATGGGTGTTTTTTTTACATGTCTATAAAGTTATTAAGAAATATAGTAAATTTTGATGTGAATCAGTTTAAATTATCAATTATGTGAGCCTCAGTAGTGCAGTGCAGATGAAATACACTGTTTAAGAATTATGGGTGTTGTTTTTACATGTCTATAAAGTTATTAAGAAATATAGTAAATTTTGAAGTGAATCAGTTTAAATTATCAATTATGTGAGCCTCAGTAGTGCAGTGCAGATGAAATACACTGTTTAAGAATTATGG
>JAULBS010119262.1:0-14332 GCA_032355785.1 Symmetromphalus regularis | reverse complement strand
CTCATGACGACACTATTCCAATAATAATAGCAGATTATTATTTTTAAATTTTGTTTAATGTTTTGCTGTTGTTGTTGTTGCTGAAGGGTCATACTTTAATTTTGAAGATGGCTCGACGACAACTCAAGTTTCCAAGACAGGGAAAGGGTCATCAACTGGCTACAAGATGGACAAACTCAGAGAACTGTGACTAACCATCTAAATAATCCAAAGTGTTATCGGTAGACACTGGCAGAGGTTCAGGACAACAAATGCTATTCAGAATTGCCTCCATTCTGGAAGATCCCGATCAACACATTTTTTTATACTTAACTTCTTTGTAGTAGTATATTTGACACTTGAATTCGATGTGTTACTCTATTTCAAAAATACCGTTAAATAGTTCCACATATATTGGGATAGATACATCACCGTAGATTAACAACGATATATCCATCCAAATGACCGACAAATTGTTTAAGGGCATTGATTGTTTCAAACATTGTTTTCTTTTGTTTTGTTTGACAACAATAAAACATATTTATTTTTTTAATTATCGGCTATTGGATGTTCACACATCATGAGACATTTCATATATTAAATGTTGAAAGATAAACGACAAAACAGTTAATTATTCCCCGGTTCGAAAAGACAAAAATGTTATATTGTTCTTCAGCGCTACCTAGGCAATGCGCTGTTCTCCAGTTTTCTTCGTAACTAAAATTTAAAACATTAAAGAGAAAATAGACGTACATGTAAATGACGAAACATGTTCTTGGGCATTGCCTGGGTTATGCTCAGATCTACAGTTTTGTTCTTACAAAATATTATCCTGTTCGCCCAATGGATGCCGGTGTTCCATAACATGTTTGTTGTCAGCCATAGCAGACCAAGATTACAGTCTCAGATTATTGTAGGTTGGACGTTATCTTGTTTAAAGCCGTATTTCTACAGGAAACAGAGCCCAACAGGGGTTTAGGCAAAATCTTGTGGATCTGGACCCATTCTTAACAAACGTTATTTCGTTTTCAAAGTGTGGACACCTTAAACTCATGACGACACTATTCCAATAATAATAGCAGATTATTATTTTTAAATTTTGTTTAATGTTTTGCTGTTGTTGTTGCTGAAGGGTCATACAATATTCAACCATCTAATTAATTCACGCTCCAGTTAATGTATCTTCTGTGAAATATCCTGTAAGAAAAACATGCTTTCACGCATGTGTATGTGTGCGTATGTGTGTGTTTATATGTGTGTTTATGTGTTTGTATATATATATATATATATGTGGGGGTGGGGGGTGTTAGAAAAAATATTTTTCATAAATAATTTGGCCGCGAGCATACGGCTGTCAATGGCGTTTTAGCCATTTTGTTCGCGGTTTGCTCATGTATGTCCTACTTAACGAAACGCGGAGCCATGTTTATCTGTGGGCTCTTTGACTAACTAGGTCGGACGTAATCTGTCTAAATAGTTCCTTCCTTAATGTTTACTGCGGTGTCGTGTTTGTCTGTAAGCTGTATAACGTATCAAGGTCTAATCTTAGAAGAGGCATGGTATTTTGATTCTCGATACCGGCTATAATCCAGAGAGAATGCTCCGCTAGGCTCAATGGGTAAGTATGAACATCACTGGCCCACAACTCGTTAAGTCCACAACTCGTTTATCAAAGGCCGTGGTATGTGCTGTCCTCTGTAGGTCTACGAAGTTTCTTCACTATATTCTCCATTAATCTAAGTTCAAGCACACACATATACAATCAAAGGTATAAAAGATATGTTGCTGCTTGTCGGTGTTGCCTGATTAGTGTGGCAACAGTTGTCTAAATGTCGCGTTCTTTCAAGTTTAGATGATATACTGCTGTACATATCCATAAAGAGGCACCATGTAGTTAGGCAATCAAATTTGTAAACGTGAAATAAAGAGCCTGGTTATGAACATTGTTTGATACAGTTATCATTTTGCAAGATATTGCAATCACAAAAATAATGTTGGCAGTCAATTTGTCCTACACTCGTCTTCACAACGTTAGGAGTTCTTTCTCCACTCGTGTCCGTAAGACCCTTGATAAATATAGTTCATAAAAACATGGGCTACTTATTCGCCATCTATACAAAAACATTTTTGGTGACATCTTAAAAAACATTATCCAATGAGATCCCTCGTTTTATAAGCCAGATCGGTATATTTCCGTTCATTTTAGATTATGATACACAAAACCCGGCGTATTTCATGGAGCAGTTAAACCGTATAACAGTCACCTCATTTTAAAGGTTATAGATAAGTCATGGTGTCATGGGTTATTTTCTTTTAAATTTACGAACACATAAATTTGTTCGTCTCTTTCTTGATTCACTATTTACATCGATAAAGTGAAGACCGATGCATTGAAAGCCGAATTGTGATTGGTTCTTCGCATCAGGATAAGCATCCAATCAAAAACATTTACTCGGCCCAGGTTTTTATGAACTATATTAGTCAGAGGTCTCACGAACTTGAGTGGACCCCTGACTTTGTGAGGATTTACCGTTTAATGAAAATTTCTAATGCAGAAATTGGGTTAATAGTCCAAGTGCATAATTTTAGAATAATTGTTCACGTTCATAAAATAGACTTCATGCAGCTATGTTTATTATGAAAACTGAGTTAAATTAAATCATAGAAACACACACAAAAACCGATTATTTTCAGGTCTGAATGTTCAAGTATTTGCAATTAAAATACTTTAATTTTGAAATGTTCCAACTCGATCTCTACTCTGCGGCTACATCACTGGTGTCGATTAAACAAATATCTCTGTGACCCCAATACGTTAAAACTCGTATTGCTATGTACTTTATGCAAGACGTTAAACCTCGTATTGCTATGTACTTTATGCAAGATGAGTAATGGTTAAAAATCGTATTCATATGTACTTTGTGCAAGACGAGTAATGGTTAAAACTCATATTGCTATGTACTTTATACAAGACGTTAAAACTCGTATTGTTATGTACTTTATGCAAGACGTTAAAACTCGTATTGCTATGTACTTTGTGCAAGACGTTAAAACTCGTATTGCTATGCACTTTACGCAAGACGAATAATGGTTAAAACTAGTATTGCTATGCACTTTATGCAAGACGTTAAAACTCGTATTGCTATGCACTTTACGCAAGACGAATAATGGTTAAAACTCGTATTGCTATGACTTTACGCAAGACGAATAATGGTTAAAACTCGTATTGCTACGTACTTTATGCAAGATGTTAAAACTCGTATTGCTATGTACTTTATGCAAGACGAATAATGGTTAAAACTCGTCTTGCTATGTTCTTTATGCAATACGTTAAAACTCGTATTGCTATGTACTTTATGCAAGACGAGTGATGGTTAAAACTCGTATTGCTATGTACTTTATGGAAGACGTTAAAACTCGTATTGCTATGTACTTTATGCAAGATGTTAAAACTCGTATTGTTATGTACTTTATGCAAGATGTTAAAACTCGTATTGCTATGTACTTTATGCAAGACGTGTAATGGAGGTATACACCATGGATTCCAGTAGACATTCTATAAAAGTCTACGAAGTTTCTTCACTATATTCTCCATTAATCTAAGTTCAAGCACACACATATACAATCAAAGGTATACAAGAATTACAAGGCATATCAAGTGCAGATGCAGGACTGGGGGAAAATGGTTAATTTTCATGTCCTTCCACTCGGTTTTGGGTGTTTTTTTAAAGAGAGAAACGGGGGGGGGAGGGGAGTCCGGAGCCCTGTGCCCCCCTCTGTATCCGCTACTGCATATAAATACAATTTAAACTGCCAAGATTTTGAAAGAATACTACTAAGATTCTTTAGATATATCTCCAGTGTGGGTGCCAAGGGGAAATTTTTTTTAAGATAACGTCTGGTAAATTACCTTTGTACTTCATTTCATGAAATTAAAAAATATGTACCTCTTTTCACTTGGAAGTTAGTACGGACGACACAGCACGTATTACAAAAGGGAAATACGACGTGCCTTCATCAAGGAACTGAGCGGAAATAAACTGTGTCGTGAGACCTAGCTACGTAAATACTACACAATTCGATTGTATATTCATCCATGAAGATTTCCCTACGGGTGCCACTGCGCATGACTGCCGCACTAATGCTTCTGTTATAGATGAAAGTGGATGCACAGCTTCAAGAAAACGTCTTGAAAGTTGTATGACATGGCGTTGCACGGTTCTATCATCGATCTGTGACTGACAACGTAGTACGATTTATTATCCAACCGGTGAAGGGCCGAACCCTGATCAAAATCCATAGGGGGAGGGGGTGGCACTACTTTTTGTAAAAATATTAAACCATGAGATGTTTTCTGGACATGTCGGGCATTTCCGGTAATATTCGTATTTCGTTCATCGTTTTTGCTTTAATAAATAAATCTTTGCAAATATTTATTAAATTGATATTAAATTATGATAAATATATTTATAAAATAATAGTACAGTATGTCTGATATTTGGGGCCAACTAGATTCTTAATTATGTCTTACAAATCTTTAATTGACGGCCATTTTGTATAAAGCATCTTTGTTGCAGCTAGATTGCATGTGGTCCATAATTATAGTTTCCTTTTTTTTTTTTTTTTTTTTTTGTAGGTGGCAGCATCTCCTAGGCTCAATTTCAGTTGCCTAGAATATGCATTCCAGGAATCTGTGCAGCTGTTGTTGGAGGGTTTGATACGTGTTTCAGTGCCCCAACCCAAGCATTGGTGAGATCCATCGTGCAGAAAGCGAGGCAATGGGAAGCGGGTTCAGGTTCGTTAAATAAAATTTAAAAAAAAGCTGAAAATGTGAGAATAGCTCTAGACTATGTAAACCAACTTTCAGAATGTGTAGCATTTGATTTGATGTATCACAGAGATTGTCTCAGAGACCAAGAACAAAAATACAGCAAGCCATTTCAAATTGTGAGAAACACTCGGGCTCAAAATAGGTAAATATATTGCTGATGTTGACATCTTGAATGCAGTCTAGTGCTCTTTGACTTCACGATGTGTTATAACAATGAATGATATCAACGAAGAATACGTCTGTTTATTGACTGAAAACGATGTGGATCCAAATTCCAGCCATCATAAAAAAGCATCTAAAAGTATCATACGTGAAAACATCGGAGATACTACGTTTGTTAAAGCACATCGAGCATATGAAAGTGAGCAAGTAGTAAGTGAAAAACTACTTAGTGTGACTGTTAATGACCTTCGAGAACAAACTGATGACGATGATGTCAAAGGTATTGCAAATGCAGCCGCCATATTGAGAACGGAGCTTGCAACACACGAACAATGAAAATTCACAGGATCCGGATCGCTGATGGACTTTCATGCTCCACCAAAGCTGGCCTCATTCCTCAGATGGCTCCTCAATGGGACCAAAATCTGAGATGTAAAAGGAAAACGTGATGAAGCTTCAAAAAAGTCTGTCAATCTTGTCTCACAACAAATACAGCACAACTTCAAAACAGACCGACAGGCTTCTTATCAACCTGCATCAGATGCCGGATTCAAAAATCGAACAGAAACACCACGTTCGGTTAAATTGGCGCTCATGGTTCACAAGAAAAATAGAAGTAAGGGTCTTGTGAATGTTCTTTCCCAACTGCAAATTGGAGCTACGAAAACCAATGTGGTCCGTATTGCTTGTGGAATTGCTAAACATATGAGGACAACTGGTGGCTTCTGTTTGCCCTCTTTTGTAATGAAAGGAAAGTCTGTTTGCTTTGCAGCAGATAATATTGACTTCCTAGATAATATTGACTGCAGATGGTCAAAACACTATTCATGGTAAAATGCTGGTAATCAGTCAGAACCAGGACAACGATACCTCTCCGTATGTATCCCTGATGAAATTGTCCCTGTAGACATTGACAGAAAGTTTATAAATCCACCATCGGTTCAAGCCAAACCAATAACATTCGAGACGTTTGAATTTCACTCACATGATACCATCCTCAGAAAATATGAGACATATGACAGGAGTACAGGTATTGGTAATACTAATCCTGAAAAGCAATCCACAGTTCTAAACGACTCTTGAGCAGCATGCTGTGCAATCTTCTGCTAAGATATTAAAAGAAGACATCATGCCAACTTCGGTAACTGCAAACTACCTACTGATGCAGTCACATAATCTAGACGATCAATCAAAGACACACAGTGGAATTGTTGTCCCTTTGTTAAGGAAATCTCCAACTGATTATAGTGCTCACTATACAGTTTTATGTCTTGCTCAGTGGATATCAGCTTTTATTGTAGGTCCTCATCACATAACTGTGATAACACTTGATTATGAGAGGGCAACGAAGCTGCGATATTCAACCGGAAATACCAACTGGCGTTTGAGACTGGGTGAGCTTCATGCTTGTTTTGCTTCATTGCATGCTACTGTAAAGTATCTTGAATGCAGAGGTCTTGATTCTATCAGCGTTGAAGTTGGTCTCTATTCCCCATCAACAATCTGCCAAATCTTCACTGGAAAGTTGTTTAAGCGTGGTGTAGAGTACCACATCACCAACATCATGGCCTGCAATGAACTGTTCTTTGAAGCATTTTCACAGCAAGAAAACCTGGTAACTATGGTCCTGAAGTGCCACGAACTCAGCAGTGAGTTTGACAAGAGACAAGATGACATCATAGATATCTTTGAAGAAGCATATTCAATCTTCATTGACCAGTTGCATACCACACTTGACCAATACCTTGGAGAGATGGCACAATTCCTCAGAAGTTATATCAAGCAGGTAGAATGTTTACTTCACTCGATTCGAGCAAGCAGACAGGAATAGTGGGAGCTTCATCTTGGGACTCTTGAGGAGCAAGTAAAGTACTACTTTACTCATTCATTCTTCAACTATGCTAGACTTGTGCCAGTCTAGCTTGCCCAAATGCAGTTGATCAAGACACCTGGAAAGATCTGAAATGTGGTGACTTTTCGTGGACCAAACACTGGAATAACTTATCATAGAAATCAATGCTGCGGGAGGAATTACTGGAAGATGCACCGAATAGATTATTTGTTATTGCCCCTGAGCTTATTAGTCTTAGTCAAGAATTCCAAGATGGTTATAGTACTGACGGTGAACATTCAACGACCAAGGAGCATTATCAACTAAGTGGCTCAATACCATTTAACAATTCAACCATAATCAAGGAAGGCATTATCAAACATTGTGGTGGAAATCCCTTCTTATGAACATTGTGCCTAATATTCCCCTCAGAGATGACAAGTAAAGTAATTTACTGTCAGAAAAACAAAACAAAATGGCGGCTGAAGACGTGGACGAAAACAATGTTACCTATTTTATTTTAAATCAGCATACCTTAATTGATAAAGTAAGCCAATAAAGTCTATTTGGGCACAAAAATCTAATTGGAATATATATCATACTGTTCTATAATAACCGCATACCATACAAAATACAAATAATTACCTAACACCCTCATTTTTATATGAATTTGTCTGACGTCTGGTGAATATCAAACATGGCGCTCAAAATAAGCCCGCTAAGAATTTCGGAAAGAGTACTTTTGACTGGCATTCAAATAATAAAGAATTATTGGACACAGCAATCTAGACAAACAATAGGACATTATTTTCTAAAAATATCAACATTAATGAGGTAATTTATATATTTTTGTTTTTATTCGTCAATATCCATGTTCCAAGTAATGTAAACAGACTATAGGTGTAGTGTAAACGTATTTTACGCAACATGTGTCAGACTGATGACGTCATAAGTGATTGCGTTGAACTAGAGATTACATAACGAGCTCCCGTAGAATATATTACGAGTGTGTTTTCAATCTTGTAATCTATTTACTGAACCGTGTTAAAGAGTTCCCTTACACGAAAATTACTTTCTTTTGAAAATGAAAATACATTAAGAAAAAAAACCCGAAGAGTATATTGATACGGCTGCCGTATGCAGTGTCGAATGCAGTGTTTTATTTATACGGCCGAGCAGGGACCGGTTGTCGTAGTTTTTCCCCCACAATTTTAGATGCTTATCTATCCGCCGAACGTAGAGCGGCGACACCTACCGTGGCAAGATGGTGACTAGTCCGCCTGACGTTGGCCTGTCAGTGGGTCAAACGTTCAGCGATTTTGATAAGATTCAAACTTTTTAAAAACAATATGAAGAAGTCACGTGCATCAAATTTATAAAAGTAGATAGCCGCACCGTGGAAATTGTTAACAAGCGCATAACTGCCCGCCAAAAGCCCAACAGAGGGCATTAGCGGATGCAGGAGAGGTAGGGGGTTTAAATCCCCCTCTTGAATTCTGGAGAAACGAATTTTAAATACTTTAAATGTTGTTTCTTAAATACAGCACAATGGAAATGGCATCAAGAATTTTTATAATTCCAGTGGCAGGTATACCCCCGGGTCCCCTTAACACACCCTCGCTTCATTATGGTTGACATTCACCTCCCAAATATTCATTTGTTTCCCATGCTTCTGCATCAGCTATTGGACGTAAAACATAATTATGTTCATTCTTCAGAGGAAACTCGCTGCCACTACATAGGCTATTTTTTTTCCCGATAAACAGTAAGGGATCTTTTATATGCACTTCCTCACAGACAGCACATACCATGGCCTTTGTTGAACCAGTTGTGATCACTTATTGGAAAGGAAAATAGCCAAAATTGCAAATGGGTCCACTGAGAAGGATCGATCAGACAACTAATAGCTTCACAGGTGGACACGCTACCGCTTGAACTACATCCTGGTTGGTGCCAAATGACGCTGCTCTGGTTCCAGTTTCATTCCGACGTCGTCCACCACACTTAAAAATAGCAACAGGACGTGCGTGTTGGGGTTAGGGCTAAAAGTATGATTCTCTAAAACGAGGTTGCTGGCTGGTCTGCCGTGTAAACAAGGGCTACTTTTCAGTTCTTGTTTATACGGCGGCCGTACAAATATCACCTTTCAATCAAAAAAAAGCACAATGATTCAATCATAATTTACGGTGTGAGATAATATTCTGACTCCTATAATAAAGCTACTCCCCCAATAATATTGTGATTTCCCACCAAATATATTTTCGTAAATGTTTAATTATTTTCTAATATGTTACATTTGATTAGAAGAATTACAAAGACATATAAACACATTTGTTTAAATTTCAAACAAACCATCTAAACCTAACCCTAATTCTAACCCTAACCCGAGCCCTAATATTCCGAATCCAGGAGATTCAAACTATTTTAGAGGGAGTCGAAATATTATTATAATAATGTGAATGCGGAGTCATAATATTATGACTTGGGAGATGAAAGTGTGGGCAACGAACCACTGTCGTTAGCTTGAGATTGTCATGTCCTACCAAAGGATCACTGGGATTCACTCGAGGAAATAGAAAATTTTGTTTGACATCCCAACACACTGGTTAATCGGCAACTACTTAGTGTTAAACATGTTCTTCAAAAAATTATAATAATATAAAAGAAAAAAACGAAATAAACTTTTAAATGCACTATGCCACAGAAAAGACTGCACATTCTACAGACTTTATTTCTTAGCCATTGGTTAGAACGAGAAATAGCCGCATTTGGTTGTATATATTTTCGTGCTTACATCCAATTAAGATTCAAGCACGCTGTCTGGTCACACAACTCAGCATCCTCCCCTTGTCTGTCGAGGAGAGGTTAGTGTTATTAGGAGAGACGAAACACGCAGCCGCTACCCTAGTGTGTCTACGCTCTCTGATAAGCAGCAAGGAATCTTTTATATACAGAGTGGATAACTCAAATCATCGCCATAGATAAACCATTTGCGGACCACTGGTCGTCAGCTGAAGGGGATCAATCCAATGACTTATCATATTTTTTTATAAACATAATCTTCTAATTAACTCTATAACCTAAACATGTATAATACTGGTAAGTCACATTATAATGGTTTACAACTGTACTACGAAGGTTCTTCACAATTCATGAATACGGTCACAAGGGTTATGTACTGTTTATTTTAAGTTAATACATACTGTACATTTTAACTGGCTCTGCTAACGCAGTTGTTAAGCTGTCGGACTCACGGCTGGTAGAGACTGATAATAATCAGATCGGCTCCAACCCAGAGTGTTAATCCACTTGTACCGACCAGTGATCTATAACTGGTTAATCAAAGGCCGTGTTATGTGCTATCCTCTCAATGGGAAAGCGCATATAAATGATCCCTTGCTGCTAATCAGAAAATATGACATATGTGGCGGTAGTGGTTTTCCTGAAAAGACCATGAGTGGCAAAACACCATGTTGTGTGACACGCAATAGCCGCTGAATAAACAATGTGCTAGGGTGTCGTTAAACTGTGTCTTTTAACGTTGATGTTGTTAGGACCGCCATTATTTCCTGTAGGAAGCAATATGTTATTGCAAATACAATACATTTCAGCATAAATGCTGTTTGAGTGGCTGCCACCATGTGAAACAAAGAGACAGACGCTTAAATTTAGATGATCATATCATGATCTTCGAACATAAATAAAGTATCCAACCAAACACGCTGATCCACTTAACTTGAACAGAAATGAAAAATTCGTTATATCAGTATATGGATCTGCGCAGCTGACCAGTAAACAGATATCTAATGCAATTATCTGTGTATCGAGTTCACTTTGTCAACAGCTTCTCGGTTGACAGTCAAATCACATTACGCTCCACTCACAAGATTTCTGCTTTCAACAATTCAAAAGTGCTTACGCCGGCACTTCTCATAACCATACACAAATGATTGCGTTGTGTAGTGTTAAATAATTTGGATCGTTTTTAATGTCTGAATGTCAAGTGGGTAGAGATGAAAGCATGTTTGTTTTTTTACTGAATCTTTTACAGAGAATAAAGTTAGGTGAGGAGTGCATATCTTTACAAGTGAATATAGATAATGAGCGCTTCATCCTTATAAATCTGGCGTTACTGGAGTATTGGTTATGCCATAAAACACTGTCTTTACATTTTGATCATTTACATGAAAACAAGTTGACAAAAGTGTATAATGGCAGGGCACAGCAGATTTTTGTTAACGTTCTTACATCGCGATACCCACTACCCAAGTATTGGACCTCGGACATTTTATGCCCTAAAAACTAATTCTAGGTAGCACTGGTTGCGTTACATTATTATTATTTTTATTTTGATGATCAATATTTTTTTCAAGCCCCAAAGTCTAATGAATGTACTTGTAATACGTTTGCACCAGTGTGACAGGATATCCTCAATTTTCCCGAACACCAGGTGTCATCAGTGTTTTGTCAGTGATTCATGAGTAGAAGTTATCTTGATTTTGCCTACAAACCCCTTGGGCAGTGCCGTTCAGAGATAAACCATATTATTATTATTATTATTATTATTATTAATCTGTTTAGAGATAAACCATATCATTTTTTATTATTTTAACCATACCATTAGGGTACATTGGTTTACAAATCATCGACTATTGGATGTGCCTGTCATTTGGTAATTATGACACGTAGTCATCTGAGTGAAAACCTACACTGTTTCCATTAGCTCAAGGCATCGGGTAAGCGCATTTCTGCCGTTCATATATCAGCCATAGCGCACTGTTTCGGACGGTGAAACAAAATAGAGAATGAGTCGATCCTACCACCTAATCGACTGAGCTAGATTAATTCCCATAATGACAGCTGCATGATTATAGACATGTTATCGCAGGGCTGGTAATATCGTAGCATACCACTGTTTTAGACGTGTAGAAAACTGGGACGATTTCTCATGCCTCTATTAGGTAACACAGGCATCAGAAATTGGCCCATTATCTTTACTTTTTTATCGTTTAGATGAAAACAATTTTGATAAATGAATGCGTGCGTATTTTTCTTTTGACACTGTAAAATGTATGGGAAAACGTACGCTAGAATTATAGACATAAACAAAAAACACTATAATTTCGTGAAAGATATGTTATCATACTGGATACATCGTAACAATAAAAGTGGAATATTGTTTAATGCATAACTGCATATGTTTATAGCATTCACGGAAACTAATCAAAAATGATGTAACGATGTAACGATGTTCTCTGGCTTATTTACAAGTGCCTATACACTACATTTACATGCATAGTGCTTGTCTGTGTCTTGACACAGGAAATTAACAAAACTCTTATCGTGCATAAAGTTCATACCACAGGCGCATCTAGGCATTTTAAATGGGGTTCAAAAAGATAAGAAAACTTAATATTGAAAGAGAAGAGTTGAAAACAAGCTAAGATCTAACGATAATGGTAAAGATTAAAAGTAAAAGGTGGGAGGATCTTGAATCTACACTGTAATTGTGGGTCGAGAATGAAGTGTCTTGAGAACTAGGATATCTTCGCCCACCACTTTTTAACTTCTATAGGCAGTATTTAAAAAAATATCTTTGTAATCCCTTCTAAATTCCTGCATCCGCTTCTGAAGGCCACACTGCATGCTTAATCATGTTGTACACAGGACAATGATGATTACCGGGAGTGTCAGTACCTCCCCTAGTATCCGTCACTGGTAATGGACAATTCCACAAAAGGGTAACAGCCTAAAATCTAGCTCAGTCGATACAGCTTTCGCCTATAGGGTTCTGCTCGTAGGATCGAAACCCGTCGATGAACTCTGGATGTTTCCTGCGCCTGTATATGGGGAAGTGCATACAAATATCTCGTTCTGCTAATGGTAAAATGTAGCGGGTTTTTGATGTGAACGTATCAGAATTACCAACTGTTTCACATCCAACAGCCCATCAATTATAAATAATGTCGTTCAGAATTACCAAATATTTCACATCCAACAGCCCATCAATGATAAATAATGTCGTCCAGAGATATCGTTAAAAATGTCAACAATCAAGAAAAACGCCGGCACACTGATTATAACTGTAATGTGTCAAACTCACGGTATTTGTGATATGGTTCACGAAAGAAACCCGCTACAGGTACATCTACAACCTTTTCCGATTAGTAATAGGGTATTTTTATATCCACATTTCCACAGAAAGGTCAGCACATACAACCTCCTTTGGACCGCTAGCTGGAACGAGAATCAGCACAAGGTGGTCCGCTGATGGGAACTGATCAGGCGGACTCTTATCTTCATTTACATCCCGCAGCTCTTAAGACAGAGTTCAAGCAATGTTTAGGCAAAGTCGTGAAAAGTCACTGTCACCTTTAATACAACACTTACAATGATGTCAGTTTCTATAAGGCAAATATATGGATGTCAAGTCATAGAATGCGTCTACCGATGGGGTTAGATCGTACGACAAAATAACCTCAAGCGAATACCCTACCAACTGATTTAGATCCCGCCACTGGTGTTGCTAGCAGCGCATATACGTGGCTTCTATAAAGCATAAACGATATTCTCTAAAATTAATTTACCATCTGACGTTATTTTATTTTAATTAATTAATTTATTTATTTATTATTTGATATTAATACCGTAAACATGTTGGTGTCAAATAACCCAAACATTTTTGTTATTAAAGCGGACAAATTGTTTGATGTAAATGTCTCAAGTCGCCTAGACATTCTCTCTTCACAAAAAGACTGGCAGGCCCGAGGTGTCACTTGACTGTCTGCAGGATGAAAGCCACAACTCTTGAACGTATATACTTCTCTTTTCAAAGAAAATATTCGCCCCGTGCAAAACGTGGCCGTAACAAAGTCAATTAGAGTCATCGCTGTGTAGACACGACTAAAATCATTTTAAAGGGGCAGTCTCATAGCTTCACACAAAATTCTCAAATATATTTTGTTGGAATGTATTGCATTTAAAAGATAAGGTTATTAAACGAGTTGCCATTTATTATCAAATGTGTGTCCCGAGTGAAATATTTTTTCTTTGTCACGAACTTTAGCGAGTGACAAAGGAAAATTATTTCACGATGGACATAAATTTGATAATAAATAGTAACGAGTTTATTAACCCATCGAAATGCTATTGATTTCCCCTAAAATGCTTTAAGTGTCCTGTTTTTTAAACTCCATAATGAAATAACACACAGACTGTGCACATAGCAACGTTGGTGTGTTCATCTGTTTTTAAAAATAGTTACTTCATAATATTTTTTTTCACAATTATTATTTCAATTTACAACAATTTCTTTTTTTTTAAATTTAAATTTATGTTTACAACGACGACGTTTTACGATACACTGCGTTGCTATAGGAAAATAGTTCGTGAAGCATATGAATGTCAAGGCCAATGTCATTACCATCAGTTTTAGTACGAGAACTTTCATTAGATAAACAGAACAAAACTACCCAATAAAATTAACGGTTAAACCAATGTATAATAATGCTCACTGAGACATTATGAAA
>JAULBS010119252.1:0-14333 GCA_032355785.1 Symmetromphalus regularis | reverse complement strand
CAGCGGGTTTCGTGTCTCCTACTAACACTAACCTCTGTCCTGGACAGACAGCACAGGAACCTGAGTTGTGTGCCCAGCACAGCGTGCTTGAACCTTAATTGGATATAAGCACGAAAATAAATACCACCAACCAACCAAACTGACAAAAGGAATGTAAGGGAAAATGTCAAAAATTAGTCAAAAGTACTGACCAGCCTCTGTGGAACAGTGAATAACCTGTTGGTCTCATGGCTGGTAGGTACTGGGATCAAATCTCAGTCAAGGCATGGGATTTTTAATCTCAATACTGGCTACAGTGAGTGGTCCACAAAGGCTCAGTGGGTAGGTGTAAACCAAACAGTTAATATAATAATAAGCCACTTATACTGATCGTGGTATGTACTTTCCTATCTGTTTGAAAGTGCACATAAAAGATCCCTTGGTGCTAATCTGAAAGAGTAGCCTATGTGGTGATAGTGAGTTTCCTAAAAAGACCGTTTGTCACAAAATACCATACATGTATTTCACACACCTACATGTACACTGTAACAGACACTGAATAAACAATTGGCTGTTGTGTCATTAAACAAACAACAGTAGCGAATCCAGAGGGGTTGTCTAGGGGTCCTGACACACACACCCTTTCCCATATTCAAAAAAAATTTCATTTTATATTCTTCAAGTGGAAGGACGTGAAAATTAACCATTTTCCCCCAGTCCTGTTCACCCATTACATTTGGACCCCCCTCCACTCCCCTTTCAGAAATCCTGCAAACGTTCCTGAACAATCCTTCCCTTTAGTCAAAATGCCAGGTGGTAACATATGAATGGTGGATGACTGTAACCAACAATACAGTGAAATGTGGATTTATCAACGTGTTTTATCTTTTTATAACAGATCACATATATAACATATAATATATAATCAAGCATAAAATACAGGTATTTCTTATGCATTATGTACACTATACATAAATATATTCCTTTCGATTCAATAGAGAATAATGAAAAAAATTCAATTATCTTCAAATATACTATTTCAAACTGACAGTCACTGACAAGTAACATTTGTAACAGCCATTCATTTTGTATTAATAGAAACTGAAAGATTTATTGCAATCAAATATAAGTACAGTACCGTCTAACTTCCGTGACAAAGCCTGCATATATATATAGTCTGAAATTACACATTTTTACATTCCTACTATTAAATTAACATCTCACTTAGCACAAAGCCTGCATATATATATATAGTCTGAAATTACATATTTTTACATTCCTACTATTAAATTAACATCTCACTTAGCACAAAGCCTGCATATATATATAGTCTGGAATTACACATTTTTACATTCCTACTATTAAATTAACATCTCACTTAGCACAAAGCCTGCATATATATATAGTCTGGAATTACATATTTTTACATTCCTACTATTAAATTAACATCTCACTTAGCACAAAGCCTGCATATATATATATATATAGTCTGGAATTACATATTTTTACATTCCTACTATCAAATTAACATCTCACTTGGCATTACTGAATATCAAATGAATCACACTTAATTTACATTACACAGCACTAATCTATAGAAATTATCTATATAAAGTATGGTAAATGATTGAACTGATTGAAACCAGGAGTGACTTGAGTAATTTGAACAACATGCATCTGTTGCTAACAAGTTTGTTTATTTTATGTTCAGTTAGCAAAAAGTAAAGTTTGTTTTATTTAATAATGCCTCTAAATCACATTAATTTTTATCTTATCATCAGCTATTGGACGTCAATCATATGGTCATTCTGACATATTTATTTAGAGGTAACCTTCAGCTGCCACATAGACTATTCTTTCTGATAAGCATCAAGGGATCTTTTATATGCACAGTCCCACAGACAGGACAGCACATACTACGGCCTTTGGTGAACCAGTTGTGGACCACTGGTTGGAACAATAGTCACTGACAAATAACAGTCATAACAGCCATTCATTATGTATTAATAGAAACTGAAAGATTTATTGCAATCAAATATAAGTACAGTACCATCTAACTTCCGTGACAAAGCCTGCATATATATATAGTCTGGAATTACATATTTTTATATTCCTACTATTAAATTAACATCTCACTTGGCATTACTGAATATCAAATGAATCACACTTAATTTACACAGCACTAATCTATAGAAATTATCTATATAAAGTATGGTAAATGACTGAACTGATTGAAACCAGGGGTGACTTTAGAAATACGAATAACATAAATCCCTTGTTAACAGGCTTGTTTATTTCATGTTCAGTTAGCAACCACTGCCGATCTGAAGAAATACCGGCCTCGGTGGCGCAGTGGTTAAGCAGTCTGTATCACGGCTGGTGGATACCGAGATCAAATCTCAGTCGAGGAATGGAATTTTTAATCTTGATACCGGCTCTAACCCAGAGGGAGTGCTCCACAAAGGCTCAGTGGGAAGATGTAAGACATGGTATGTGCTGTCCTGTCTGTGGGAAAAATCTTTTTTCTTTTTTCTTTCTTTTCACAACAGACCCAGTGACCTGGTCTTATGACATTGGGCCTATGGTGAACGTGCCCGAACCAAATTGGACGTGGGCACGTTTCAAAAATACTTCAATTCAATTCAATGTGGGAAAGCACACCTAAAAGATCTCTTGCTGCTAATCAGAAAGAGTAACCTATGTGGCAAGATTCCTCTAAAGACCATGAGTCACAGAATACCATATGTCAGACACCTAACAGCTGCTGAATAAAAAACAAAGTGGTGGGATGTCTTAAACAATCCTTTCCTTTCACTAACTGGAGAGAAATTATTATTTATATTAACTCTCGTTTCAGTCACAATGATAAGAAATTATATATGTACCTGTACTTAATCCACTGTAGTGATGTCACACTATTGTGTTAAATGTTGATTATTTTTCATGAATCTACACTTTGGAGACCAATGAACGCAGAGAATGGACGTACAGCAAGTGCTGAACGCTATGGCGAGGAGAAAGTTCCACATTTTCCTCAGTTATGGCTATTAATGTTGTATGTTGTTAATTGAATATTCATCAATCTAAAGAGGAATAGAGAAAAAAACTCCTTTTTTTCAGACACTATCGTCTAAATCCAGTTACGTTGATCTCAAACACCCATTACATCGTTCATTCACACTGTACACTCATCATACCACAGCATTACAATTTACACATAAGTATTTCCCTTACCTGGGTTTGAGCCCACAGCCTCCAGACTGACACAACCTGCCAGCTCGAACCAACTATTTATCCATCTTGACCAATCGATTTGTTACAGGTGAATAAACATTTTAGGTATAAAAAGCAGCGTAATCATCGAGAGTTAAATAAGTCTATTATATTGCACATGAAATTCTGTTATTGAGACCTGACTGGGTTATGTTGTATTTGATTTATTATTTTCTCAAAATTTGTAAGAATTTTAACCAAAGCGGAAGTGACATACCATATGTAATAAAAATGTATTTTGTATTGACAATTGTATTTAGCGAGTGGTGGATTAAGTAGGAAAATGCACTTGAAAGTGTGGATCCGTGAATAATAATTAACTAGCCCCTATGGGGCTCGTGAATTATTTTTCATGAATCCACACTTCCTCGTATATTCTCCATTACTTAATAACTATCTACATGGTGTACACTAGCAACAAATTACTCTTGTTGATTTAATATTATACTGACATATTTCTACATAGGTTATACTACTATCAGATTATTGCTGTAGATTTGAAGTGCCAATTCACTACCTATTGTCATAATGAGATATTATTACTATATATATTCTTTACGTGAATCACATTCGTAACAATTCCTGTAGCTGTATACTGAGAACTCTCTATATTGACCATTATGGTAAAAAAATTATTTCTATAAATTGATACTTACAACTTAATACATGGGTCACACTGGTAACAAATTATTCCTGTAGATTTACAATGACAATTCTCTACATGGGCACACTGGTAACATATTATTCCTGAAGATTTACAATGACAACCCTCTACATGCGTCACACTGGTAACAAATTATTCCTGTAGATTTACAATGACAACTCTCTACATCAGTACATGGGTCATATTAAAACCATATTATTCCTGTAGATTTACACTGACAGCTCTCTAAATGGGTCATATTAAAACCATATTATTCCTGTAGATTTACAATGACAACTCTCTACATGGGTCACACTGGTAACAAATTATTCCTGTAGATTTACAATGACAACTCTCTACATGGGTCACACTGGTAACAAATTATTTCTATAGATTTACAATGACAACTCTCTACATGGGTCACACTGGTAACAAATTATTCCTGTAGATTTACAATGACAACCCTTTACATGGGTCACACTGGTAACAAATTATTCCTGTAGATTTACAATGACAACCCTCTACATGGGTCGCACTGGTAACAAATTATTCACGTAGATTTACAATGACAACTCTCTACATGTGCCACACTGGTTGCAAATTATTTCTATAGATTTACAACGACAACTCTCTACATGGGTCACTAATAACCAATAATTTCTATAGATTTACAATGACAATTCTCTATATGGGCCACACTGGTAACAAATTATTCTGTAGATTTACACTGACAACTCTCTACATTAGTAAATGGGTCATATTAAAACCATATTATTCCTGTAGATTTACACTGACAACTCTCTACATGGGTCATATTAAAACCATATTATTCCTGTAGATTTACAAATACAACTCTCTACATGGGCCACACTGATAACAAATTATTCCTGTAGATTTACAAATACAACTCTCTACATAGGTCACACTGATAACAAATTATTCCTGTAGATTTACAAATACAACTCTCTACATGGGTCACACTGATAACAAATTATTCCTGTAGATTTACAATGACAACTCTCTACATGGGTCACTAGTAACAAATAATTTCTATAGATTTACATTGACAACTCTCTACATGACTCACACTGGTAACAAATTATTCCTGTAGATTTACACTAACAATTCTCTACATGGGTCATATTAAAACCAGATTATTCCTGTAGATTTATACTAACAATTCTCTACATGGGTCATATTAAAACCAGATTATTTCTGTAGATTTATTATGACAATTCTCTACTTGGGTCACATTGCTACTAGATTATCCCTGTAGATACAATTCCAATTCTGTAAGTGGATCATACCGTAACAAATTATTTCTGTACACTGATATAAAGTAAAGTTTGTTTTATTTAATGATGCCTCTAAAGCACATTGAATTTTATCATATCATATATTGGACGTCAATCATATAGTTGTTCTGACATGTATTTTAAAGGATACCTGCTGCCGCCACATAGGCTACTCCTTCTAATAAGCAGCAAGGGATATTTTATATGAACCTCCCACAGACAGGACAGCACATACCTCAGCCTTTGATGAACCAGCTATGGGCCACTGCCTGGAACGGAAAATAGCCCAAACTGTAAATGGGTCCACTGAGAAGGATTGATTCGATGGCCAACCAGTTCACAGGCAGACACGCTACCTGTAGACTGATATAAACACTAAACGATCCACACTGGTAACACATTATTTCTGTAGACTGATATAAACAATTCTACATGATTCACACTGATAACACATTATTCCTGTAGACTGATATCAACACTCATGATTCACACTGATAACAAATTATTCCTGGAGACGGATATAAACACTACATGATTCACACTGATAACAAATTATTCCTGTAGACTGATATCAACACTCATGATTCACATTGATAACAAATTATTTCTGGAGACGGATATAAACACTACATGATTCACACTGATAACAAATTATTCCTGTAGACTGATATAAACAATTCTACATGATTCACATTGGTAACAAATTATTCCTGTTGACTGATCTAAACAACTCTACATGGGTCACACAAATTACTGTTTTAGATTTATACTGGTAACTATTGTTTAAGTCACAATAACAATTATTCCTACATGTAATTTGCTGGGAAAATTCTCTGTATCTGCATGTTTAACATCACACTGCCGGCCTTGATGGTGCTGTGGTTAAACTGTCGGTCTCACGACTGGTAGGTACTGTGATCAAATATCAATAGAGGCATGGGATTTTTAATCTCGATACCAGCTCCAACCCAGAGAGAGTGCTTTGCAAATATGTTACCAATAGTTGACATCTTAACAGCCAAAGGTTTGGAGTGAAGTAAACATTAATATTAAATGACAAAATGACAATTAATACATTAAAATCACAAGGCTATTCTTCATAAACATTTGACTGAGGACTGTAAATAATATGAGAAACCATATTATCTGTCATCAACATACGAGCTGACTAGAAATTTATTCAAATTCTTTTTACAGTTATTTAAAACATTTCTATCTAAAGGCATCAGTCTGGATCCATATCCTGAAGGATTTGCAAATTTATATAAATTCTTTATTACAGCCAACAAATGCAAATTGAAACAGCTACACCATTAATAGCGACTCGGCAGCCACAGTGTGAGCAAATCTTAAGTGAAATCTCCAACTGTGAGAAACCCACTGAGACCAATAATGTACATGTATCTCATTAAATATATTTTAATTTTACAATTATGGCAATATTAATCCACAAATAATGCTAACAATACCATATTAGGTATTATTTTATTGGCTTTTAGTTTGATGCATACACATATATATTACATCAATTGATAAGGTCTGGGTTATTAATATTTATTTTCATATATACACATATATATTACATCAATTGATAAAGCCTGAGTTATTAATATTTATTTTGATATATACACATATATATTACATCAATTGATAAAGCCTGGGTTATTAATATTTATTTTGATATATACACATATATACATTACATCAATTAATAAAGTCTGGGTTATTAATATTTATTTTGATATATACACATATATATTAAATCAATTGATAAAGCCTGGGTTATTAATATTTAGTTTGATATACACATATATATTACATCAATTGATAAAGTCTGGGTTATTAATATTTATTTTGATATATACACATATATATTACATCAATTGATAAAGCCTAGGTTATTAATATTTATTTTGATATATACACATATATTACATCAATTGATAAAGTCTGGGTTATTAATATTTTGTTTGATATATACACATACATATTACATCAATTGATAAAGTCTGGGTTATTAATATTTAGTTTGATATATACACATATATATTACATCAATTGATAAAGTCTGGGTTATTAATATTTAGTTTGACACATACTCACGCACAGGCACTCACACATACACACACACTCAAACATTACATCAATTGATAAAGGCTGGGTTATTAATATTTTCTTGAATAGTGATCTAGCATGAATATATCATTATGGTCTGATTAATAATTAAGATCTAATTGATTTTTCAAATATACATGACATAACACCAATATAAATGTTTTCAATTAACACTTAATATTTCATCAGGTTTTTTAAAAATTACATGTATCTCTACTAACAGATTAAATTTATATGTTTGTACAGTTCAGTCTGAAAAGACAACAAAATGTTTAAATTATTAAATCCTTACAACATCTGGGGTCACTCGAATCTGTGGGACCCCTGACAAATATAGTTCATAAAAACTCAGGCTGAGAATTTTTTTTTTTGATTGAATGCTTTGCATCATGAGAAGATCACAATTTGGCTTTCTATGCATCAGCCTCCACCTTATCGATGTAAATAATGAATCATTGAAGAGTAGAAAATGAACGGAAATACAGCGGTTATCAGAAATATCAGTTTCAAAGGTAATACCAAAAATGCTAAATAATGACAGTTGCTTTCTTTGTAAGTAATTGTTACCAAAGAAGAACAGGCGCTTTATATTCATTGATAGTTTCACTGTGAAAAAGACACTTCACGAAGTGTTGGGTATTTTCAACAAGAAATTGACAGATGCTGATCTGGGCCCATATTTTTGAAGCATTCGTAGCTACGATTTGTCTTAGTGACATCATTTTTCATGATTTCTGTATACAGTGACTACAAAAAATGACGTCACTAAGACAAATTTACAATATCGTAGCACTAAAAGAGCTTTGAAAATATGGGCCCTGGCTTATAAAAACGAGTGATCTGATTGGATAATACTTTTAAGCATGATACCACGAAAAACTTTTTCGTATAGATGGCGCAGTAAGCAGCCTAGATTTTTATGAACTATATTTGTCCCACGGACTCAAGTGACCCCTGATGTTGTGAAGATGCAATTATTACATGAGGATACTATATTCACATGAATATAAAATATCTATCCGTGTACACTGCACCCTAATTATAGCAATTAATGCTATAACTGCAATAAACCAATAATTATTTCTGCCTTTTTCCCCATCAAACTGTTTACTAAAGCTATTTTCACATGCATCCGTTGAGCACTGGGTGGCATGCATTATTTCTCAAATGACATGCAATACAGGTTATCAGTCAAGTTTGTTTTATTTAACAACGCCTCTAGAGCACATTGACTTTTATCTTATCATCGGCTATTGGAAGTGAATCATATGGTCATTATGACATTTATTTAGAGGAAACCCCCTGCTGCCAGATAGGCTACTCCTTCTGATAACCAACATGGGGTCTTTTATAAGCACTGTCCCACAGACAGGACAGCACATGCCATGGCCTTTGATTAACCAGTTGTGGACCACTGTTTGGAACGAAAATAGCCCAAGCTGCAATTGTGTCCACTGAGAAGGATCGATTAGACTGCTTCACAGGTGAACACGCTACTGTTTGAGCTACATCCCGATCGCCCCTGTTGTGGTGATACAAAATACATGATAAATTCTCTGCTCAATACTACATGTACCTTACAGCAAATGCTTTATTCTGAAAACATACAATTTTAGGAAAACTTGATTAAATTTACAAACATGTATGGACATTTTTCTCTCTATATTAATAGGAAAGGATTGCTATTTTATGACACTTATTTATTTATTTAACGACCCCCCAGCACAGAAGTTAAACCTCAGCTACTGGGGGTCACACTATGGTTAATTCTAACATTTATACATTTTTTCCAAACATATATACAAACAGATCAACGATATCAAAATGTATACACAATGTATTTATTGACACCCAAGTACACTATTTATTCTGGAGGTATTAGGTGTAAACATATAATATTCTGTGACTCATAGTCTTTAGAGGAAACCTAGCACCACATAGGCTTCTCTTTCTGATAAACAGCAAGGGATCTTTTATATGCACTTTCCCACAAACAGGACAACACATACCACGGCCTTTGATAAACCAGTTGTGCACCACTGGTTCATGTAAGTGGCATACATCTACCCACTAAGCCTTTGTGAAGCACACACTCTGGGTTGCATCCAATAGCAAGATTAAAAATCCCGTCTCCACTGAGATTTGATCCCAGTACCTACCAGCTGTGAGAAAGACAGCTTAACCACTGCACCACCAAGGCTGGTCTCTCTATATTAAAACTGATATAGATCTATTTATGTAAAGACATTTGATAGAAACTGGTTCTAAATTATTAAAATATAAAACCATAACATTAGAAAAGTCCTTCACCCCGATTTCTAATAGTTGTTACAAACACCATCAATCATCTCCTTTGCTAAAAGGTATTCAGAGAAATATGACATGACATGAAATTAATTAGTGTCCATTTTCATTTCATGCAGCATCAAATGTTTGAGTATAGGGTTTCATTTTTATACATGTAAAGCGATGTGAATTCTCATTTGTTGGCTTTACTCTGATTGTCTCCGATTGTCTGGTGAATACAGAATAGCTACTAAATCATACCTGATGGACTTTAATGAGGGATCACTCAGGACAAAGTACTAATTTGTGAAATGTCTGCACTTTCTACTTGACAGATTTGCTATAATGATGAGGAGCGGGATGTAGCTCAAATGGTAGCGTGTCTACCTGTGAAGCAGTCGGTTGTCTTATCCATCTTTCTCAGTACACCCAATTGCAAATTTGGGTCCTTTTCTGTTCCTACCAGTGGTCCACAACTGGTTCATCAAAGGCCATGGTATGTACTGTCCTGTCTGTGGGAAAGTACATATAAAAGGTCCCTTGTTGTTTATCAGAAAGAGTAGCCTATGTGGTGGTAGCAGGATACTTATAAAGAAATTTCAGAATGATCATATGATTGACGTCAAATAGCCGATAAGATAAAAATCAATGTTCTCTAGAGGCGTTGTTAAATAAAAAACAAACATTACTGCAGTGAAGAATGTCAAAGTTCAATGTACAGCCTATTCTGAATTTACAACATATCCTCAATGTAAGCCTATCCTGATAGTACAGCCTATCCTGAATGTACAGCATATCCTGAACGTACAGCCTATCCTGAATGTAACCCTATCCTGAAGGTACAGCGTATCCTGAATGTACAACATAGCTCTAATGTACAGCCTATCGTGAATGAAAGCGTATCCTGAAGGTACAGCATATCCTGAACAGACAACATAGCTTGAATGTATAGCCTATCCTAAATGTAAAGTTAAACAACAGTGACCTTTATCTTTAATGTTTTGAACATTATCAACAAACATATTTCTGCTTTAAATCAAAACCTTTTTTTTTTAAAGTTTACCAAACACGTAACTATTCAGAATGTGTCAAATGTTGATAGTTTACCTAGAATATAACAATTGTGTTAACATACCAAAATCTATAAAAAGAATAAGAGAAAATATTTTACTAAAGATTTTACCATTCTCATCTAGTCTAACATTGGCAAACTGTTCAATATTTGCACGGCTTAAAACTACTTGTTAATAAAACTTCTGCGCGGTGGTCACAGTTGTTATATGAACAGTTTTATTTGATCACCGCTTCAATTTACGGCCTAAATAGAGCTGGAAAACGACGGACCATGATGACTCACACAGAGTACTGAGCATCTCATCAAAGCCATCTCAAGTCGTGTCAATGGGCTGACAAATGTGATGCAGGTAATGGAAGTCTGAAATGAAGCTCTCCACTGCATATCTGCTACAGACCAAGACCATCCAAGAACTGAAATCAGAACTCGTAGAAAACAACGTCAGTGGAGGATAATTGACATGCCAATTAAACCATTTTTTTTGTCGTTTGAAAAATCATTTTGTCAGTTGGTGAATAACTTCATTCTGGACAAATCTCACCACTTGCAGTGAGGCAGAATAAAACAAAAAAAAAACCACGCCAATAACTGATTGTAAGAGTTGCATTCACTCTCAACACAGGAAATGAAACGATTGCTAAAAAACACACAAGAATGTGTTGTATGATCACCAGGTATTAGTTTTCAAACATATTGTCTACAGATAAACCCTGCTGTCAGCACTTAGGCTACTGTTTTGATTGATGAGCAGCAACAAGTCTTTAATTTTACATGCAGATTTTGATATGCCAGTCATAAAAACATAGATTGAAATGGCTTTTTCAACATACAATTTAAATATTCATGTATCTGGTTTGAATTTTATTACTTGGCAAGTAACTTGGAAACAATCTTTTCTAAGATGTTCTTCAAATAAAACTAAATTTAAACATTGAAATAATTTGAGCTATTTTTCTGTTCCAACCAGTGATCCACAACTGGTTCAACAAAGCCCGTGGTATGTGCTGTCCTGTCTGTGGGACGGTTCATATAAAAGACCCCTTGCTGCTTATCAGAAAAAGAGTAGTTTATGTGGCAGCAGCGGGTTTCCTCTAAATATATATGTCAGAATGACCATATGATTGATGTCCAATAGCCAATGATAAGATAAAAATTAATGTGCTCTAGAGGCATCGTTAAATAAAACAAAACTTTACATTGAAATAATTTCTATTTAGGTTTTGTTGTTTATCATTATAAAAAGTTTTAGAAGCTAGAAAAATTCCAGACTTATCCACTGGTGCTGCCATATGCAGGGGGCAAGGTGATTATTGTCTTGGATTCCTAGAAATCAAGAGGGCCCCAAGGCAATTTTGAAGACACATCAGGGACACAACTGCAAATATGAGTTAAAGATAATCCAAGAGGGAAAACAGGGCACAACAATATTTGCCTTCATTAGAAGTGAAACTGAGATGGCATTGTGGCAAAGGGACAGAGTAGCACGGCAAATGCGAAACCTGAATATGTATATATTTATATTATATTGGTCTGAATATGGTAGGTTAAATAATTCCACAAATTAATGTAATTTTAAATTTAAACCATCTAAGTACAGTGAAAACTGAAACCACCCTGCAACACTAAAGCTGCTATAATCAACAAGCTAGAATGGGCAATTGCTGTATTTGATGACAATTGGCTGGTTACTGAAGACCGTCACACACCTGGAGACATGTTCTACACCATTAGGAACTAAAATAACACTCCAGACAATTAGCAGAAAGATTTCTGATTCATCATCCTTGACTTGTGAGCTTTCCATTCTTTGAAGTCCATTGCTTGAAAACAAACTGCCAACTTTCTATGTCTTCATTGCCACTGGGGATCACCAGATGTAGCAATGACTAAAGCAAGTCATCTGTTAACTAGAGAGAGTGGGATGTAGCTCAAATGATAGAGTGTCTGCCTGATACCGGTCGGTCGTTGGATCGATCCTTCTCAGTGGACCCATCTGCAGTTTGGGCTATTTTCTGTTCCAATGAGTGGTCCACAACTGGTTCATCAAAGGCCGTGGTATGTGCTGTTCTGTCTGTTGGATGGTGCATATAAAAGACCCCTTACTGCTTATCGGAAGGAGTAACTTATGTGTTGGTAGCGTGTTTCCTCTAAAGACGTATGTCAGAATGATCATATGTATGATGTCCAATAATTGATGATAAGATAAAAATCAATGTGCTCAAAAGGCGTTGTTAAATAAAACAAACTTTACTGTTAACTAGAAATGTCCAGCTCTCACTAGTTAAGGTACAGTAGTTAAGCTATCAGACTCGAGGCTGGTAGGTACTGAGATCAAATTTCAGTCGAGTCATGGGATTTTTAATCTCAGTATTGGCTCCAACCCAGAGTGAGTGCTTTGCAAGACTCAGTGGGTAGGTGTATACCATTTACACATCGACCAGTGGTCCACAACTGGTTTAATAAAGGCCATGGTATATGCTATCCTGTTTGTGGGATAGAGCATATAGAAGATCCCTTGCTGTTTATAGAAAAGCAGCAGGTTTCGTGTCTCCTACTAATACTAACCTCCGTCCTGCACAGACAGCACAGGAACCTGAGTTGTGTGCCCAGGACAGCGTGCTTGAACCTTAATTAGATATAAGAATCGAAAATAAATGCAACCACCAACTGTCACCTAGACCTCCACACTACAGAGGTATGTCAATCATGAATTACTGGGTATTACCTGGGATATTCCTAAATGCATCTAGTGGGTATCACCCATCTTTGAAACAGATTTGGTAATGTCCTTATGTCAAATATAGAATTTTGTACACACTCATGAATCTCCTACCAAATGGGTAGATTAAAATCTTTTACAGGAAGTGTAACAGTCCTTGATCTCATATACAACTTCACAATGACATGCAGTTCCTTCCTAATGTGTAGTTTCCCATCCTTGTAATATAGAATCAGTCAAAGCAGCAGTATATTGAATATTGGTTTAACGACACCTCCAGCACAAAAATGAACAATGGCTATTTGACGTACAAAAGCAACACAGTTGTAATTGGACTTGTATGCTATAAAAGTCACACAGATATAATTTTTTCCATTAACATGATCAAATATTATCATCAGTTCATAATAAATAACTACAATGCATTTAGACAAAACACCAGTGGTTTTTATATAAATGATATGATGTTACGATCTATAGATTTGAAAGCAGTTTCAAAAGAATATAAAAAAAATTAAATGCTCATAAACCTGTTAAAGAAAAAAAATACTAATAAAATTTAACCTGTTGAAATATTTTAGAAACAACTTTGAAATACCCAACTGTTTTACGCATAACCTACACAGTAGTAGTTCCTTTTACGAGTGGAAGGACGTGAAAATTAACCATTACCCATCACATTTGGATCTTTGTTTGTTTGTATAACGATCCCTCCTTGCATAAAAAATAGAAATTGGCTGCTAAAATATAAGTTGTAGAAGCATCACGAGGAGTATACGGCTTTTTATACACCCTCTGAGTGTTCTGTGGGTTAAAGAACATACAGAGGGTGTATAAAAAGCCATATACCCTGAGAGATGCTACTACAACAAATTTATCTTGTTGACATGTTAAACTATATAGTTAATTAATCAAAGTAATGCAAGAGAATAACACTCGGAATGTTGT
>JAULBS010119251.1:0-29266 GCA_032355785.1 Symmetromphalus regularis | reverse complement strand
ACACATGGCCAAAAGGTGACCACTTGGGATATCACTAATCACAGTATACATTCATTTATATTTCAACATTATTGTTGCATTGACAATGAACCATTTATGAAACAAACTTTAGCTACATGTGTTCACCATTAATAGGTCAGTAGCCATTTTCAATGTGGACGTGTCAGACGGAGTGAAATTTAAAAAATAAACTTGTCTTTCTTTTATAGAGGTAATGTTTTATGTTGTTTGGAGATGGTTGTTTCTGTGATTTATATAATATAAATTTTCTGTAAACTCTTATAAGCCGAACAGTTGAATGGGAATTATTTTCTTGACACAATGGCAGGTGCTCTGCCTGTGTTTTCGCTATGCTTACAGAAGTATGCTATTTATGCATTAATGCAGTGTTGTATTGAATTAAACTATTAAAGATTACACTTTTATATATCTTTTTGATCAAAACAAGTTAATTTTATCATATTTGGAGGACTTAATTAATTGGAAAGAGTAGACTAATAGTAGTAGTGGGTTTCCTCTAAAAGACCATGAGTTGCAAAATAAAATATGTCTGACACCTAAGGGCCATTCAATAAATAATGTGCTGGGGTGTCATTTAACAACCAATCTTTTCACTCAGATATTGATTTCTTTATACATTTTTTTATTATCAAATAAATAATACAGATACTTATCTTGTAGTTCCATGTTCGTTTTATGCATTAAAACCATGGTTAACCATGGTTCTGCCTTGAAATTTATGAGTGGTGCTGGTGGGGAACAAAAACAAATGTGCCAAAATGGGTAGGTTTAGTAATATTTAGTTAATTTGATCACTTAATTAAGAAGTGTTCACTAGGTTATTAAACAGTTTGCTGCTGAGCCACACTTGTTCAACACTGAGCCAGTCTCGTCACAGTTTGTCACATAAAGTTGCTTTGTGGCAGCATTTTACTGCTTTCATAAAAATATAAATATATCATAAAGATGCTCATTGTCTTGAAATTGTCGTCTCACTGCCATAGTGAAAGGATTTAGTGACGATAGATAAGTGCCATTGCAACTTTATCTGCATTTCAGTGTCTGTCAGCAATTTCTAAAGCACTTGATCCATGCTGAATACATGTATGTCTCATGGATTTTATTCTTTTTTATAAAATGGTAATTGAATTTTTCATCTAGACCAGTGTGATTAAATTAAGTAAAATTATTTTTAGCTGCAAATGTTGCTGGCCCAATTGTCAGTTTTTGCAAAATTTTGCAATTTTCTTTTAAACTAATACATATATTATTAAATAAAATAAAATTATGTTTAACTTCAAATTCAGCCAGTCCTCTTGTTAGGTTTTACAGATTAGCCCATGAACATGATAACCTTCCTTTGTGGAAGCTAGGATCACTGATTCTCATTTATAGAGCTGTAATAAAAATGCACACATCCATTTTGTAAACAACAGGGGAAAAACCAAACAAACTGCATATATTCCATCTAGCTAGATAGCCTCATCATATTTCATACCTAATCTTTCTTAGAGTAAAATCATTATTTCTTTCAATATTACTAAAATTGGTAAAAATGAAATGTGACTTGATTTAATGTGCAACAAATATGTTATAGTTACATTAAGATTTGCTTTAAGTGATAAATCATGAACAAAACAAATATTTAAATTATACTCCACCAGAAATTCAATTAGTGCTGCCATGTCCCATAAATAAAAACTTTTTATTTGTTATGTTGTGTAAAAGATGGCTTTCCCATTCCCCACACCATGAGAAAACATATTGGGTATGGCCCTGATAGAAATGTTACACAAAAAGTGAACGTCCTCTTATCTTAAGTTTTATATCATAGATTACAAGATACAAAGTTCATTCATTCAATAAACACAAATCATTAAATGATCACGGGCTGAATTGCTAATTAGTAGATAAAATATTTACTAATTTATGTTGGGATATGTGTATTTCCATTAAGAGGTGATTTACAATATTTAAACGTTTTTGCAAGTGTACAAACCATACACTAGAGAGAAGATGCGAACATTAAAAAAAAATTGGAAATGTTGTTCCACTTGTGTTAAGAAAAAAGTATCGAGTAGGTATTAAACATCAAATTAGCTAAAAAGTATTAGGTATACATATTTGAATACAACAGTAAAATTTACTAAAGTGATTCCCCAAAAATGACAAATCTCTCACTGTGATTCTTGAAATGATCAAGAAATCGGGCATTTTTAGCATGTGCAGAGAAGTGTCATCAAAAAGCAAATTCTCTGTGTGCTAGTGAAAATTCAATAATTGTGAATGACCCATAAGAACACTAATTGCAAATATGTCTGACAAAAACCTTGAATACTTGTTTATAGCTTCACTAATGAAAATTTGCTATTTCCACCTGAAATTGATTGGTAAAAATGTTTAGTTTTTTTTATCTTAAGCTATACATATAGGTAAACATCATAATATGTTTATTTAAAATGTGAACATTAACTTTTATTTGGGAAAAGGCTGGTGAAAAATGTATTTTATAACAACATTAACAGGTCTTATTTATTAGACATTGTAATATTTTCAGCTATTTGTATATCTATGTAATATGTTTATTTAAAATGTGAACGTTAACT
The DNA here is from genome assembly GCA_032355785.1 of Symmetromphalus regularis. Lineage (NCBI taxonomy): Eukaryota > Metazoa > Mollusca > Gastropoda > Neomphalida > Neomphalidae > Symmetromphalus > Symmetromphalus regularis. The sequence continues at coordinate 26,660 of JAULBS010119251.1, read as the reverse complement.
TTTATTTGTGAAAAGGCTGGTGAAAAATGTATTTTATAACAACATTAACCTTATTTATTAGACATTGTAATATTTTCAGCTACTTAACAATCTTTTGACTTTTAACAACATCATACATTGCTGGCTGAACTTTCATATTTTAGTTAAATTTCTGATTAATTAATATAGCTTCAGACCAACTGACATATTGAATTAAACACTCATATAGTCACATCTGCAACTTAGGCCCAGTTTCTCGTTGACGGTTCAGCCACGATCTACAGTTCAACCCATTCTTTTAACACATGTGGATGCAGTTTGAACTGTCAACAAGAAATTGGACCTTAGTGTCTAGAATGAAAACCTAATGTTTTCTTTGAAGACAAAAAAGTAAAGTTTATTTTATTTAACGATGCCTCTAGAGCACATTGATTTTTATCTTATCATCGGCTATTGGACATCATACATATGGTTATTCTGACATATGTCTTTAGAGGAAACTAGGCTACTCTTTCCGATAAGCAGCAATGGGTCTTTTATATGCACCAACCCACAGACAGGACAGCACATACCACAGCATTTAATAAACCAGTTGTGGACCACTGGTGGAACAGAAAATAGCTCAAAATGCTTATGGGTCCACTGAAAAGGATCGATCTGAGGACCGACCAGTTCACAGGCAGACACGCAACTGTTTGAGTTAGATCCCGCTCTCTTCTTTGAAGACAGTCTAAATATATTATATTGTTTTATACTGGGGTATGGACAATTTTAGGATGATAAATTGAGAGACCGAATGGACTCACTGTTGGTACTCTTGGAGAGCCTCAGACCAATACATATTGACCTGCTGTGAGCTTCTGAAAAATAGTTGAGACTGTCAGACTTAAGCTTTAATATTAGAGAGTGCTACTTGATTTTAGTGACTACCAGACTCTTGGACTAAATAAAAAATTGAGCACTGCTAATATTTGTAAATTAAAAAAAAAAATAGTTTGCTAAAACAATATATAAATATATTACTTGGAATGGCTTATCATGTCTTTAAATGAATATATTGCTAAAACAGTGTTTTGGGGTTGTTTGGACACTAGACTGGTTTAGATATATCACATAGCCAAAGCATTTAGTTCGTCATAGACCTGGAATCAGTCTTATTGTAATAACTAGGTTTTTTTAAATATTGGTTAATTTTGCATCAACTAGGAAGAAATAACATGTACCAACCATTAAATATATTTAGGCTGTTTTTGATTTCAGTGTCCTTAGTGTTAGTTTTGAGATTACCTCAAAACAGTAAATAAAAATTAAAAATAAAACAGATCATTTCAAAATCAATACTTTGATACAATGAGATATTTCAAAATATTGTAATTATAATACAACTGATTTCTGATCTATGGTGTGATAATTATGATTTTGATTTCTTACCAGGAATAAGTCACTTTGCATTATTGTATTCTCATTTAATTCTTTAGAATTGTATTCTTAATTTTATTTTTCAGAATTTCTTAGTCATTGCAAAATGAACTACTCCTGTTTTCCTGATCACGAAGATTCCAGTTAAACGTATCATGAATGTTCTGTGAATAACACCTAGAGGATAGAACATTCAAGTAGTACAGCTTGTGTGTGGTTATACACCTATTGTATGTTGTAAACATCAACAAGTTAAAAAAAAGATCTTGATTTTAATTACATTACATCATGGTAAAAAGTCATTCTCCATTGAAGAAATCTCAAAATGGCATCCAGAATGGAAAACATATTCAGGTGAGTTATAGTTATACTGACATTGTAATTCAACAGTTTTTCTCTAGATCAAAGATTTCATTTAATGTTTTTTAACTTAGATGTTATAAATGCAAGGGATATTGTATATTGTTTTTATTTTATTAGTATGACATTTTTAAAAAGATTTTTTAGAAACTAATTAATATAATTCCTTAATTTTAGTTCAAGTAATTTCTATTAGTATGAATCAGTTAAATATACATTGTATATATAAAGTGTATGTAACTATCAATTTCAGACTGTTGATACAAAATGGAGAGAAAATTTCCATGAATCATTTGAAGAAACGCCACTTATAGCTGCTATGTACACCTATCTGAGCTATATTTTACTGGCTATATTCGGGCACATTCGAGACATCTGTTATTATTATGGAATCAAGAGAGATGAATCAGGAACAGATCCAGCAATAAAGGTAAATACAAATTTTGGTGTGGAAAGCACTGGTTCCAGATTTAATTGTTGTTAGGGGGTCATCAGAAAAGCAACCAGATTTAGGATTGGTTCATCTTTGTTGACTTGCTTTAATGTTCCTTTATAATTTTATTCTTAACATTCCAAATAATTCCCTAGTATGAGTCATTAAAATGTCATGGTATTCTATGAATTTTTATTTAATTATATGCTGATAAGGTCGATACACTCCCTTGCCCACCAACTTGTATTTTCCTCATTATAATTATATCTTAACTTATTTTCAACACCCCATCCTTTTTAATATTGAATTCTTTAACACGTCCATCATTTTATAATTCCTGTATCCTCTAATTAATATGAGATTTCAGAAATTATTTGGATCTTTATACACACCTTATGGTTAATGTCCTAGTAACCATTCATCTAATCAATTAGACAGACAGTGCACTCAGAACATGGGTACCAAGTGATGATGAAAATGAAATAAGCCCAGATGTTTCCTAATGTGCAGTTCATATGTAAATAATATCTGATAAAATCACTGTCAAATGTAAAGCAACCTGATTAGTACGTGAAATTTGATTTTTATAATTTACTTTCATAGATAAAAGATCACTTAAACATAAACACTAAAGGAGTGTCTTTAGATACTAATAGGAACATGGTATTGGTAATTTTTTAAATAAGGGTTTAGTTAAGATTGTCATCCCTGACATCTCTGACTGAAGTATGTTTGACACTCATAATTCTCTGAAAAGCCTTGAACATTACTCCTAATTGTTAGAACAGTTAAGACAATTTGCAAACCATCTTTTCATTTGTCTGATTAATATACTGTTTGTGTTAAGACAATTTTAGTATGTCATGAGTTAGACGTTCCATTAAACATAATATACACACTTTGACCATTGTTCCAGTTTTAACCATTGCAGACAGCCTAACAGGTATTTTTCACCAATTATGCTAATTAACTAATTATACTAATTTAAGTGAGTTAATTTTTAAAATTCTGATGAAAGTCCTGGACCACATACAAGGTTTTATTTCCTTTGTGGCTAAACTCTGATATTCAGCACCATTCTCCTATCATTTAAAAAAAAACCCAAAATGACCAAATGTTTGACATCCAGTAGCCAATATTAATAAATCAATGTGCTCTAGTAGTGTCATTAAATTAAATAAAAAGATATCTTAAATTTAATTTGATTAAAATACATGTAATACTAATATACTATTATTCTGACATAGTTGGTGTTTTTGAAACTTGATGTCAAACTGGAACTTTCCATTGTCTTTATGAAATGATGATAAATTTCCCAAATTCAGGATTATGTGTATCAAGTCAAATTTCAGAAATAAAACCCTGACTTGATGAGATGTGGTTCTGTGATTGTCGATTTCGATGGTGGCAATTATATTTTAAACAGTCAGATATACTTTCTGGAATGCAGTAATATCACTTACAAGTAACCTGAGCATCTTACTATAATATTGATGAGTAAACTTTCATTGAGTGAAGCAACATCACTATTCACAGTGGTGGAATCTCATGATGGCACTAAGCATTTCCATCATGCACCATAAATTATATTCAGTTTGGCAGTTATTACTGTGCCCCTCAAATAAAACATTTTGTCCCCTGTATATAAGTGATTGGTATTTTGGTTTCTTTGTATTAACAGACGGAGCTTTCTTTTTCTTTCTGATTTGATATGAACATGCGCATCTCAAGGCGATCTCACATAACATTGTGTTCTTTTGCAACAGAATGGGTTCTATGATTTAAAAAAATATATATATTTTATTACTAACCCTTTCCATTATTTATAAATACTATTTAGGTTCATTAACACAGTAACAGTTGTAGAAGATTTTGGGTTTTATGATGTGATATAAACATTTTGTAATCTATATTTATTTTGTTTCAGTCCTTTTTTCTTCTTCTTTTCTTTTTATAAAATACTAATTTTATTAAATATCATTCCTAGATGTGATAATAAGAGTGAATTTAGATCTAATTAACTTGTTAAGGTAAAATATATTTAGACTTGGATCTTTGAAATGAACATTCTTTTTCAAGTTGTCCAAAGTGATTTTGTTATAATGCTGTTTGATAAACCTTTAGTCTGAATGAGGATATATGTGTACACAAAATGAAAAGGATTAAACAACAGTTTCTGCTAGATAATTTTATGAGAGTATGAAGGCCTCAAATTGGTGGACGGCAAAACCACATGATGACATTATATTTGGTAGATAGTCTGTATTGTGGAGGCTTCATCATTTCTGGAACACAATCTTAACCAAATATTATGAATCCTGTCGTCTTTAGGATATTCCGAATTACTTTTAGATTTTTCAAATTCCACGGTTTGTTGCCATAAACTATTTTACTCTGGAAGAAATCCTTTTGTTTTGACTATACTGACACAGTGACAGCATTCTGTCTACAAAATAGCATACTTGTACATCTGAAATAATAATTACGTTTTTTAAAAATAATTTGTTTTTCTGCATGAAATCCATAATCCTTTTTCTTAAGATTAACCATAAAAGATTCAAAAGATTAAATTGTCATCCTCTGGAAAACCACTACAGTTTGTTATGCAGACCATTTTTTATTTTCTTAATAATTATTTACATATTTCAGTAAAATATTCATTTGAATATTTTATGTTTTATAAATGATTTGACAGGCAGTATATTTTGCTCAGTAATGCTGTTTTATATAAATCATAACATTTTTAAAATTTAATTTTAGGGCTTTGTTCCATTGTATTCATCATGGGGAAATTTCTTACTGAGAAACATGTATCGTTTGATACGAGATGCCTGGGACCGACCTATTACAACTTGTGCTGGACCAGAAATTGACATTTTGGAGAGAGTCACACGTGATCACTGGTGGCATTTTGAGTGGGTCATACTTGTTTTTATATACATACACAGTGTTTAATCTTGAAGACTGAATTTTATTCTGTTTTAATTAACTCTTGTGCATATGTGTGAGTGTTAAAGTTAATTTGGAGGATTTTTTTCAATTTGTTAAAGGTAAAGAATGTCATTTTAATCACTTTCCATTCATTCAGTTTGCATTCTTATTTCTAGTGTTACATTGTTTTATCACCACTTCCCTTCTTTTTCTTTCCTTTAACCAATTACTGTTAGTACATTGTACAAGTAAGTTGTATTGTTCTTTTAAAGTAATTTTAATTCCTGTAACATTTGATTTTACAATATATCTTATTAGATGTAAATGTCACGGTTGTGGTAAATGGTTGGTGTGGAACAAATATTATTTAATCTTGTCCGACTCTTTTCACAGTGTTTGTGTGCAAACAAATTTTATTTTGTTCATTATGTTCAGGCATTCATTCAGTTTTATCAACGGCGATGGTATATGCTGTCCTGTCTGGGAAAGTGCATATAAAGCACACGTCCTGCTGATAGAAAAGAATAGTCTATGTGGTTGAGCAGGTTTCCTCTTAAAGAATGCAATACAAAATACCATTTATCTGTCACCTAATAGCTGTTGAATAAACAATGTGCTGGTGTGTCAACATACAAACAATCCTTTTTTCATTCAGTTTTATAAATGTTTTTTGTTTTTAACTGTTTAATTTTTTCATTGCAATCCCTTATTTACAGTGATTGCTTTTTACTGGTCATAAATAATCAACAGTTTTTACTTTAAATGTTAAAGAATTTTCATTTTAGTAAAGTGTAATATATTTTGTTAATTTGTAGGTTTTCTGGCAAACGTTTGCATGCATTGAACTTTGGTTCGTACAACTATCTTGGTTTTGGAGAGAATAAGGGACCATGCATTGATAGGGTAGAAGAAATCACACAGCAGTGCGGAATTGGAGGAGGGGCATCACGTCAGGAATATGGTATGGAGTCCATTCCATAAAATGTAACATACATAACATAATAAAATCTGAGATATTTTTTATGTTCGTCCAATGTTTTATTCTTCACTTTGAAGAAAATCAATGAAAGATTATCATCAGTTAAAATTTTATGAGACTGCATAGCTGTTATAAAGACTGATGGTGTGGTGTAACGCTCTTAATGTAGAATGGACCTATGTTACATTACAACATGCAGAAAGAATACAGCAATCATGTGGGTTCTGGTGCTTGTTAGTCATATGTGATCGATTCCATCTTCTCATATTTTCACACCTGACCTTCTTTGCACATATTACAATCATTAATCTTATGATCATTACACAAAAAACTATGTTACAGACCTGCCTACCTTTCCGGTTTCTCCATAATATTTCTGGACAAATGCCACAAACTTTGGCATTCCGGCCATACAGTCAAACTTTTTGTTGGCTGGCCAAGTTTGGTTCCTCAGAGAGCATTTGCATAACTTTAGCATCGGACAATTTAGTGGGCGCAATGTCTTCAAGAGGCATATGATGTCCAAACGGCTGTATTACAGCACATGCAACATTATTAAATGTTCAATAAATGTGGAGTTGGTAGAATTTCCTCGAAAGAACAATTCAGTTGTCACATTTGATGCATTTCTGACAGAACTCTTAGATTTCCTGAGAAATCATGTTTATGGGTAGGCAGGTCTGTATGTTTGAACATTTACATAGTACTATCAGTTTGTTGATTAAGAATGTTTTTTTGTAGTGTTAAAGTAATGTGTTAATTATTTCAGGTTATATGGAAATCCACAAAGAACTAGACACTTTAGTAGCAGACTTCTTGGGTTTGGAGGCAGCGATCACATTCCCTATGGGTTTTGCTACAAACTCCATGAACATTCCTTGTTTGGTCAGAAAGGTAGTCAAACAGTATATAATACTGAAGTATTATTCTGTAATTATGGTTGAAAACATCTTCATTGTTGTAGACTTTGTTTAGTTTCTTCTTTGAGGTGCATTTTGTGTGATTATCTGTTGCTTATTAGAAGCAGTTGCATGGCAGATTATCACCTTAGTGTCATGGGTCTTTGATTTGTTAACCAATTCAAAAATCTCTTTGGTAAAACTGGACCTTCACTAAAGCAGAATTCCCCCAAAATTGTACGTTATTTATTGATCTTTTAACACTAAAAATACCCCACTAAACTGAACTGCGGATGAATATTCCAGTCCCAGTGTGTTTTCTTATTGTAATTTGTACTTCTGAAAAATGGATGGTCAATTTGATATCCTCCACTAATTGCACACAGTACATGCACTTACTATATTATTATATGAGAACAAATATGAACAGCTAATCTAATATGCAGATCCAGAAGTTAATCTTTTAATCACATGTGATTTACAAATAGCTGTCAAATATCACTTAACAAATTTGATGTTTAAATAACTACACTAAACATAATTATGTACTTATAACATTAGAATTTTTTTATAAAGTTAGTTGTGTTAGATCCATTTGTCTTTTTCTTTGCCATGTTTATTTAACAAAATTAGAGTAAGATAGTAAAATGATTTAATTTGTGACAAATATGGAAGTGACACTGATGTAGAACAAGATTTGTTTGCTACTGGTAACAAACTCATGTATCCAGAAGTGTTGGAAATGTTACAGAAGTTGTGAAATATAGCAGTCCACAAAAACGAATGATTCATAACAAATGCATGAATATGAAGGTTTATTTCATGTCATGATAAGAGCTAAAATATAATTTTTATTTTTATTTTTTTATGCAAACATGAAACTACTAAAAACCAGTAAACTGGATACCTCTCAAAACCAGATTTCTTACGTGGTTCATGAATGTTCAGTTTAGATTGGTTTAACAGTATAAAATATCCCTTGCTGCTAAACTAAACATCCTCATAATGCCCCCTAACCACTCCCCAATATATTTGTTCTTCAATACTTGCATGATCTGATCTGTTTGATGTTTTCTATGGTCAAGCACTTAAATGTGTGCCAGCATTACGTTGTCTTTCTACTTTTATATTTACTTGAACATGAGTCATAGATGTTATTAAATAAAAATCTTAATGGGATAATGTTTACTGCCTACTTTTGTCAGATTGAAAGTAGGTGAGGCCCATTATATCCATCATGCTAAATGTGTGTGAGGGCCATATAGGAATTATGGAGTGAGAGGCATAAATATATTTCAAATGAATTTCATAATTTCTGTATGACCATCACACAAGTATATAATTTATTTATTATCCATATGTTAGAGAACAGTTTTAAACAAAACACTGGTTGGTTCTTGTTGGTAACACAGTCATACTTTTGTGAACATGATGACACTACCAGTTGAAATTATATTCAAACACTCAATCTTCATCATAAAACGTAACGTGCTAGATTAGAAAAGATAAAGAGATGGATTAAAGAGATTGAGTTAGATGTTTGCGTGGGTTTTTATCTTTTTACATCTTTTATTCACCTTAAGTTTATTTTATTTTGTTATTATTTTGAACAAAGTAAAAAAAAACAAGCAAATATTTTTGTTTTAAAACTAAAGTCAGTGAATTTGTTTTCTAAATTTGACATGTTTGTCAGTGTGACATTGGTTGGGAGAATTGATTGATAATGTGAAAGTATTTATACGTGTGACTTCATTATGACACACATGTTAAATAGATTATATATCCCTGTTTGTCCCTGTATGGATAATATTACTGTTATTTTTTGATGTTATATTAAACTGACAATTTACACGTACGTTTTTCTTTCATTAGATGTAATGGATACATTGCTTTTGATTGGCTGAAATATGTACTTTCTAAAGTTACGGCTTTAACATAAGACTCAGTCATTTGAAAGTTTGAAAAAGGGCATTTCCCAACCTCTGATGTATATATTATAAAACATTTCAAATGTATAAAAATTGTATAATTTTAATAGACATGCACCAAGACCATATTTTTACATAAAACAGGTGTAATTATAATGCTAATTCTGTTTATTTCACATAATGAGGATATAAATGTTGTGTAACTGCTTACCTTTTGCATCCTGAGAATAATTTTGTTATAAGGTATGCATGATTGTGACTTGATTAATTAGAAAAAATATGTTCAGGCCTTGAAATATAAAGCATTTGAAACAGTAAATCATTAGATGGTCACTTGAAGGAACATTTGGGAGAACAATTTTTGTTTCTCTTGTTTTATTGGAGTTGCATTTGATGAAAAAAAATCGGTCGCCTGAAGGCAATATCAAGGTTTGATTTTGCAGTCTTCCTAAACTGCTTTATTTCTAGGCCTGATCTTCGTGTTTCATATATATTTAGTGAACTGGTTTCTCCTTTGAAGTGTATTGGTATGGGATTGCCAGTCAGGTGGGGCTTGTTAATGTTGTTACGAAAAGCAGTTGCATGGTGCATGAGATCCACAGAGGGTGATGGGCAGTGCACCTCATCAAGTAATATCACAAGTGTCAGGTAAATGTCTATATGTGTTTGACATCTCATCAAGTAATATCACAAGTGTCAGGTAAATGTCTATATGTGTTTGACATCTCATCAAGTCATATCACAAGTGTTTTGTAGCCATCCAGTCAGGTAAATGTCTATATGTGTTTGACACTACGTTTTGCAGGTTTGTGTTCCCAGTGCCACGTGTTTTACTGCTTGCTACTTATTTACCAAACCAGTTAAGGCTTCATGGTGTATCAAGTAATGCACACACTCAGACATTTAAGGCACTTACTACTTAGGTCGCTGAAATGTGGAGTCGAGGTCTGTGATACCATAGGGCTCTCTAACCTGATGATGCCAGTGGACGATATGTGGATGAGTCATCTAGAACATGATGGTGGACATCTGGTCTGCAGCATATTACAGCACATGACAATTAGTCGGTGTGTTTGACATACTTTTCAGTGTTCAATGAACATGACAGGAAAGTGTATTTTAGCTAGGAACTCCTTTGTTTTTTAACTGGGGTGTACGTATCTTTTTGCACTAATTTTCATTTCTTTGTTATTTTAGACATTATCTCTCTGTCATGACTGTTGAGCTGAATACATTTACATACTGTGATCTGGACCTCCAACAGCTTTGAAAACGATATATTTTATCTTTATTTAAAATTCCAGTTTCTGTGATTCAAATTGTATTATCTCGTTTGGACTGGTTCAGAATATTCCTCTTTATTTATTGAACCGTTTAAGAAAAAATTCTAATGCAGTAAATAACAATCTCGTTTCCTGAACATCAGTTATTTGAGACATGTTCATGCAAGTAATTGGTGACGTTAATGTCTTTATGTTTCGTATATTTTTCTTTATAGGGTAGTCTTATCCTCAGTGATGCAATGAACCATGCATCCATTGTTCTCGGAGCAAAACTCTCGGGAGCTGTTATCAAAACATTCAAGCATAATGGTATTTCTTTACTTCTCTTTTTGTCTGCACTCAAATTACATCTAAAACTGTAATCCAGAGTTGTGTTAGACATAAGTAAATATTCACCTCAGTTGCTAACAGAAAACTTCAACTCAGTACTCTGTTACACTTGGCCATACATTCACCTTAACTACTAACAAAAAACTTTTAACAGGAAAACAAGAATGTCAAATGCATTGTTATCAAGTAAATGTTAGCAAAAATTCCAGGAAGAAGTTTTAAAAAAAATTGCAATACTGAAAACAACAAAATATAAATACTTGTCATTTTGTTGTATTTTTAGCTATTGAAATTATGAAAAATTTTCGCATTAAATTTTAATACTTAATATTGTTTGGTAGTAGTGTATGATAAACAGTTATAATTTACATTCTTATTGAAATGGAATGATGTGAAGGTCAGCCATATTTAAAAATTTAACCAACATATCCTTAACATAGCATTGTTAGACTAACATTTTAATGGTAAACATTTTGTTCCTCTTTTAAACTCATTAGCCTAAGGGGTCATCCATCATTGACCTCTAAGCGGAATGTATTCGAGATAAGGCTTGAATTGAGTCTATGCTTACAGACAATATTTAGGATCAAATACAATCTGAACTTTAATGTTTTGGTAATTTTGTACAAAATGGACTAAAGACCAGACTTTATTATGATTACGTGGACAGGCATGTTATTCTCTTGAAACATTTTCCAAGAAACAACACATGCTTGTTTTGTTTTATATTGTGAAGTCTTACATTTAGAATTCATTGAGCTTAGGTGACAGATTCCTGTAATATTAAATGGTATATCCAACTGTATATTTGTTTACTGTTTATTTTTAGAAGTATTTGTCAATTATCAGGTTCTGCTTTTTACTTTGATAGATGTTAAAGACTTAGAAAAAAAACTAAGAGAATGTATTGCCCATGGACAGCCCAAGACAAAAAGACCTTGGAAGAAAATACTAATTGTTGTCGAAGGAATTCATAGGTAACCTGTTAAAACTTTATGAAAAATACTGCAAAACATTATCATTTTAAGCAGGAAAATTGTTATAGTTTTATAGCACATAGATTATTAGGTAACTTAAAGATTATTCATGACACATACATAAAGATATGTTGCATGTTGAAGAAATATATTCATTAATCTTATATCAAAAGAATTTAATTCATCGATTTTTGTTAAAGTCAAATAAGCAAATATTTTAGAATTGACCATGGTAACAAAAAAATGATTATGTTACGAGGGAAAATGTCATGTAACATATTATAGTCAGGTGTATTTTGAAAAATAAATTAACTATTTTTAGGATTATTAATGATTAGTTACCGCTGTGAGTTTTGTTTCAGATTTTTATTATCCTTACTTTGTTTGACAGAAGTTTTTCTTTTCATTACAGCATGGAAGGTTCAATATTACCACTGCCTGATATTATTAGACTGAAGAAAAAGTATAAAGCCTACATTTACTTAGACGAGGCACACAGCATTGGTGCATTGGGTCCACACGGTAGAGGCGTCACAGATTACTTTGGAATCGATCCTAAAGAAATTGATGTGATGATGGGCACATTCACAAAGAGCTTTGCTTCAGCTGGAGGATATATAGCGGGATCTCGGGTACTTTGCTTACTATTTATTCCAGTAACTTAAGATGAGAAGTTATTTTTATTGTTTGGCATGAGAAATATTTAATATTCATTTAATGGAAGCAACATTTAGATTTTTGGCCAATACAAACTCAGGTGGTAGGATTTATAGCTTTTTCTTAGCTGTTTAGATGCATTATATTGAGTAAACTAACAAGAAGAAAGAAATTATTGAATTTGTGATCTTAAAGATAAAATTAATTTTTAGGAAAAAATAATGTATCTCACAAAAGTTAGCCTCTTACTTCTTTGATAGTAATCCAAAAATATTTTTTAAATTGTTGTCACAGTAAATTCCTAACTAATAATTAACACATATGTGCAGTTGTACCATCATTCTTAAAATAGAGATTTTTCTGAACTTCCAGTGAGGATTTTCTTGAGTTACTTCCCTTCTAATATACCATATTTCTTTTCATATAAAGCACAATTTTTTTTTTTTAAATGCCAGTGATAATATTTTTCAATTGTTAATTATGAATATAATTTATTGCATTCCGAATTAGAAGTCTTTACTTGGGTTATTAAAAATAGTTATAAAATTGTTTTGGAATTTTTAAAATATATGTATTATAAATACAGTGGAACCTATCCAAACCCAATCCTGACTTTACTGGATTCTTGTTGAAACCAGCCAAATTTCTTGGTCTTAAATTTTCCAGTACGTATTCAACACGTTAAAACCCTGAATAAACCAGATCCTGTTAATTCCGGATACTGGCCAAATTGTCTGCACCAAAACGTTATATTCTTATTAAACTAACCTATCAAAATCGGATTGCTGAAGACAAAAGTGATTACAGCTGAATAAACACATGTTACAGTGCTGACTGGATGTAGAAGCGTACAGAAAAGCCGACATGTCTGTCTCATACCACACTTTGAGCCATCAAATTAATTAAGAACGAGGCTTGGTTTTATCAGTTGTTTTCTCTAAATGACTGTCAATTACACTTGTGTTACAAAACAATATATTTCAGTGAGCCAGTATACACCATCTATACACACTGGTTAAAACAATTTGTTGCTTTAAAAAAAATGGATTTACCAACTATCTAGTTTATAGTATTAATCTGTTACTCTCCATTGTAGACCCAATTTAAATAATTGAACATATTTGAATTAACCAAGCTCGTTGCTGAAACACGTAAGTTAGAATTAAGAAAAGCAGAGGAACCAAAAAACATACAATACATTTGGTAAGAACTCTGCAGTCACTCCATATTTTATTTAATTCATTATGGTCATAGGAAGAAAGTCACAACTAGCAGCTAAGTGAAGACGTGTCAAACTGTCATTGAACATAAAAATCAATTTAATTTAAGATTCTCTGTCAGTATATTATGTTTGTCATTTTATGACATAAAAACAGTCGCTTATTGGTACGTTTCATATATGTACGATAGTGCAGGATCTTGTTTCAGAATTTTTCGGTAGATTCCAATTTACCAGTTTACCAGACAAGGGGAATAACTCCAAGTATTTCTAAGAGTGTGACTGAAAAGGAAACACTTGGTTTACCTGATCCCTGGTCAAACTGGATAAATGTTGCGGTCAGATGGAGGTCCGGTTTGAACAGGTTCCACAGTATTACAAAGATATTGTTTCTAGCAATACTTACCTTCAAATGATACTTATATATATATATTAATATATTTTTGTATGTAAATTAAAATAAGATCAAACAAATGAATCTTGGTTTTGATAATGTTACATTAAAAGTAATTTTACTTTAAAATATTCAGCAGACTTACTATGAATATGTCATTGTTTGAATGTTTTTTGTTATTACAGAAATTGATAAACTACCTCTGCGTCCACTCTCACAGTTCTGTATATTCCTGTGCTATGTCACCACCAATAGCTCAACAGATAGTCTCATCTATGAAAATTATAATGGGACGAGATGGTACCAATGAAGGTACAGTTAAACCTACCTTAAGAAACCACTCAAGAGAGTAACAAAATGTGGCTGTTTAAGACAATTTTAAATATTTCACTATATTAGAAATTTAGGGAGAAAATAAATATGACCTTATAGGACAGGTGACTGTTTAAAACAGGTGATTGCATGAACAGGTTTGAGTCTTTTAATTACAATATTTCATTTTTGAAAAGCTGTTGAGGATATTAAACTCCTTAATGACACTACATTTTATTTTATCAGTGGTAGGATCAAACCCCCTCTGTGGACTCATTCTGTGTTAGGTTTTTTTGACCCAAGCAGTGCAGCACAACTGATTTATCAAAGGTCCTGGCTCTAATCTAATCAGCATGAGGCAGACAAGGGGCTTGCCTCGTCTGGAATTTCTGCAAATTTGTTTTATTTTTTCCCCATGATACTGATATTTATTATTCACATGGTTCAAGCTTCATGCATCTAGGTTTGCCTCAGCGTTTTTCCCTCTCTGGCTATGCCCCAGCATGGTATATGCTGTCCTGTCTGTTGGAATGGATCTATAAAAGATACCTTGCTTCTATTGGAAAAATGTGTGAGTTTGTTATAATGACTACATGTCAGAATGTTTGACATCCAATAGGCATTGATATATGAGTCAATATTATACTTGAAATGTGTCATTAAACAAACAAAAAAAGCCAAATATTTCATCTTAACTGTAAATAGCAAGCAAATGGTATCTAGGGTATTATACATTAACATAAATTATGTAGTGTATTACTCATGTTTTGGTCTTCTAAGACAAACCTGGTGTTAAAAGGACTGGAATAACCACATTTCAAGTTCAAAAAAATAAAAAAAAGACATCTTCATTGTTTGTTCTCAGCTACTGGTCTCATCCTACACTTTTAAAACAGTTATAGTTATAGATCCACTAGTTATTAGTGTCCCAGAATATTTCATTTCTCATTGTTTTAACTTTTGAGTGACCATTTATTTCAGTGTAGCAATTTTATTTTTCTTAATTATTAATAATTTGTAGTATTGTCTTTAAAATAAATTACTTTTTATGTTTTCTTTTGTAGGACAGAAAAGAATTGCACAACTCCTCAGCAATGCAAGATACTTTAGAAAAAGACTTCATGAGATAGGGGTTGTTGTATATGGAAATCGAGATTCCCCAGTAGTTCCTGTTCTTATTTATAATCCAAGCAAAATATCGTAAGCATACCTTTTATACCAATCTGAATATCAGTGTTGGAAATGTGACATTCTACCTCTTATCATAATGGATGTACTTTTTATTTTGTGATAAAAGCTGTTGAATAAAATAACACTAGTGCTTATATCTTCTTTTTTGGTGGTTTCTTTCTTAGAAATTGTAGATAAAAATGATAGTTGATTAAGATAAACTTGTAACAGCCCTGGGTCCACAGTGGTTAAGCTGTCATATTCATGGCTGGTAGGTACTTGGATCAAATCTCGGTCAAGGCACAGGATTTTAAATCCCTATTCCGGCTCCAATCCTGAGTTTAGTAGGTAAGTAGCACCACTTGCATCGACTACTGGTCCACCACTGGTTTATCAAAGGCTGTGGTTTGTGCTATCCTGTCTGTGGAATAGAGCACATATTAAAGATCCCTAGCTGCTATTTAGAAAGAGTAACCTATGTGGTAGGGGAAATATTCCTCTAAAGACCATTAGTAATAAAACACCATGTTTGATACCTAACAGACCCTGAATAAAAAATGTGGACAAATAATCCTTTCCTTTCCTTTTGGTTACTATGACATTATTTTATTCACCTCATGAATCTGGACTCAATTTACCAAGCCTTCTTTTAGTAAATAAACGTCTTTAAGCATTAATTAAATAAGTATTAATGAGTAATTAAACAAGTGCAACAGAAAAATGGACATTGTAAATAAGACCCATACGGTTTCTTTTTAATATGTGTATGTATATATGTATATATATATATATATATACATATACATGTATATAATATTATGCATGTGTATGTACATATGTATGTATAATTTAAATAACTAACACTGTTGAGTTTTACCTTTGATGTTTGTAGATTATTCAGCCGTTTGACTCTTGAGAAAGGTTTAGCAACTGTTGTAGTGGGTTTTCCTGCAACACCCTTAGTTGAAGGTCGGGCAAGATTCTGTGTGTCTGCAGCCCACACAAAGGAAATGATGGATAAGGTTCGTACTCTTTAGAATAATTTTTTTTATTAAATCTTTACAATATTCTCATTTCTGATTTAATTACATACATTTTACATATAACTTAATATAATAGAAAAACTCAACGTCCACTAAAGAGATTTAAACCATGATCCTCTGTCTGTGAGTTCACTGGTCTAAGTTAATACGGAAATATTCACAAGCTGTTGCCAGTCAGAGAACTTTAAGTTTATACTAACATTATTATAGATTCATACAGATTTTCTGCCACTATTTATTATTTTTATGAACTAATACTTTATAGGGGTGCAACGACACGGCCAAAACCATATTGTAGTACATACCGTAATACAGTTTGATTAATTACCAAGAAGTGATAAAGTCATATTTTGATATGATCATACTAATTACAAAACATATCTCAGGCAGGCAGACCATACCAATTTGTGATGAAAAAAGAGAATACGAAAACACAGTAGATTTATGTTTTAATTAAGTTTAACTTCTCCAAATTCAGTTTCAGTTAGGTAAATAAATTGAACAAAACTAAGGTGCTTTAACTCTTTTGGCCATATTAAACTAAAGACAGGAACACGCAGTGACGTTATTGCCAGAGACGAAATCAACCAAAGTGTATCAAATGAATCGTAAGTAAAGGAAAAGGCTTATTTATTTCAAATGACGAATGGGATATTCATTAGGTAGACATTGCGATACACGAAATCATATCGCGGTATGTATTGCACTAGGCAAGTATTGCAATACACTGGGTCACCGGTATATCGTCGCACCTTAATATTTTATCCTGAGTTACATTATCTGCTAGGCAACACTAGTGGATTTATTATTTTTTTATTGTTTTTTAATTTAATTTAAAATTTGTATAAAAATTATTCTAAAATTATATTTTTGAAAGGATTGTTTCTCTTCTGTTTAAAATGAGTGTCATTTGTATTTTGATAAAAAAACTTTTCTTCTAGGCACTCAGAGTGATTTCAGAAGTCGCAACTACTGTTCGTATACGATTTTCCAATTTGCCTGTCTCAGCATTTAAAACCAATGACATTCCTTTGTCAGTAAGTAGACAGTATAACTTCAAAATATAATTAAATGTCAAGCCTAAAAAAATTATGTGGTTTTTTGTAACCTGATTCCAACATGAAAAGAGGATCAATATTTCCATGTATATATATATTTTTTGTGTATTTATTATCCACTAATTGATTTCAAAATTTACCATATGTCAATTTCTCAATTGGTTGAGATATCTGTTATTTGTATATACTGGACATTATGTATCACAAACAAATGAAGAATTTTCACAAAATTAGTAAGTCAACCAGACATAAATTTAAGAAAATAAACCCAATGCTTTATAATTCCCAGTGCATATGTAAGATCATAGGCAACAAAACCCAGCAAACTATTAGTATAACTGTAACAATGTTGTGGACATGCTGTTTTAAGATTTTACTAAAAAAAGAAACACCATATCAAATTGTGGACTTAGTGAATTTAGTAAAATCCTCTTCCATTATTTTGTGTATGTATTTTTTATTATTTTATTTACTTTTTTTCAATTTTCAGTAGACTTATCATGACCAACCTTAAGACTACTGCCAAACTTCATGGAAACCTAAACACACAAATCAAGTCTTCCTTCGGAGACATTAGGTTGAATTCTGTGATCGTCAAATGCCCATGAATCTCCAGTTTTGTGTCATTTATTTATATTACCATGTAATGAACTGGCTGTGTGCAGTAGATGTGTTTTACAGTGAAATTCCTTTTATAAACAGACATAGTATATTATATTGTTATTATTTATAAGTAATATATTCACTCTATAGTTATGATCATAGTATAGTAGAGAAACAGTTCTATGGTCCCTATTTTTATTAATTACCATCTATGTGGTTTCCATCTATTTGTTTTAATCATTTTCGTTACTACTAAACCACATAAAAAGACTATTAACATATGGACATAGCAAGCCCATATTAAATAATGTTGGGGTTGATAGGTGTTTAAACCTTCTCACTACTGCAATAAGTATGTATATATACATATATATGACATATAATGATATATGTTAGGTGCATTTTTCCCAGTTATTTTTTTACTGTGAATTTTTATAGCTTCATATAGACAAAGAGGTTCCTTATAATTTTGTTGACAACTTCTTAAATTTCTTAGACGTTAAAAATGGAGTCTCGTACTATGATTCTCCAGAAACTATTAGCATTCAAAAATATCACCTGCTTTTCCCTATTCCAGTTGGTGGAGAAGATTCTGATGGTTACTATTCCCACTTACTTTGAAATTAGTAATGAGAGGTTTTCCAATGAATTCTCAAAATTCTCAGGAAATGGGTATATACCAATGATTAAACTTCTCCTGTTCAGTTGGTACAGAGGTCTTTGATTCCATGCATTCATAATTCATTAAAAAATCCTAAGCTTTCCAAGTAGGAGAGCAATTTCAAATGGAGATACCAGTTTGTTCCCTGTTCAGACAGTGGTTCATTACTGGTGTGTTAAATACCATATCTTTTGTTGTTCCATATGTGAAAAGATACATGTAAAAGACCATTGCTGCTAAGAGAAAAACGAAAGCTTATATGATATGAATGATTTCATTCCATTACCAGTTCACCGTATGTCCATGTGTCACAACTACCATATATATCTGACACCAAAACAACGCTGATTATACAATGTGCTTGATGACTTGTTATTCTTGTCTAAATACATTTTTATATGCTGTTCTTTAATTTTAAAGGCACTAATCCTTGTTTCTTGACACTAACATTTATTCCGCCATTACTGACTTTCATGTTTACAGTTAAAATGACACATTACCTATAATTTCTTAATTTTAATAGCTATTTTGTCACTTACAGTACATGTATTTCTGAACATAATGATATTTCTAAGACCTAAAAATGCTTTTCAGATGAATCTGTAAAAATATGTCTAAAATTTGGAATAGTGCCTTTAATAGAAGAGCTGAATTATTTGAATATACTATGTAAACAGTATTTAACATCAAATATTAACAACATTCAACACATATCAAATACTGTAACTTTTAATCATTTTAACTCTCAGATTTGTATTGTTTAACCCATACTTTAGTAATACTGAATTGCAAATGTAATACTTTCATTAAAACTTGTTATTTTAATATTTGTGGGTTTTGATATATATTTTTACACAGTATATTTGTAGAGGTATTAACAGACATCATTAAAGCTCTGTGATACTGTAACAAAATGTATAAATATTTATACGTGTGCCTTTTTATAGGTAACGAGTTTTGCTAAACAATCTGGAATATTTGGTGTTTTGACTTGTATTAAAAATATTTGATAGACTCCGGATATGAATTTACCATGAGGAAAGCCGGCCATTGCAAGATATCATGTTAATGGGTTAATTACAATTTGAAGAAAACAAAAATGCCCATAAAGTCAGCTGCTAGAAAAAAGTTAATTTCATTTCATGATGTTAATGGTGATTTGTGCTTGTTTCATGTTACATCATAAATTTAAAGTTGTTATGTCACCAGTTAGATAAATTTGATATCTTTTACTCACAAAAATATAACCACAGCCTTTCATAAATTATGCTCCACCAGAAAGATTTAGTAAACATTTATTTAAATTAAAAATTTTATGATGTGAGTAATAAATCAGTTTCTTTCATGCATGCAAGTGTTTTAACTTGTAAATTTTAAAAAACCTTTTTGGTTCAGTATAGAATTGTTGACAATTTTTAAAATATATTATTTTGTTATTTAATTTTTGTACACCTACAGCTTTTCATAAATTATTACAAGTTATTATTACAATGATATCAACAGAAACTTAGAAATCCCGTCAATTTGTAATTGAGATGTAGTACAACAATATAATTTTATAATCTGTTTGTAATGTCAACACAATCATGTAAGTTGTTTGTGCAGTTTTAATATAACTACAGCATTTCATAAATTGCTTTTTCTCACATCAACAAAATCATTTCACTTTTTAATGCAATTTTGAAAGTCCCATCCTTTTGTCATTGACATTTAGTACATGTATGGATTTTCATAAATTATGTGTTTATAGTCAGCAAAATTTAATGTAATTTATTGACACAATTTTAAAATATCCCTTAGATTTGTCATTTATAATTATTTAGTACTCTACACCTTTCATAATTGCACTTAATGTTTTTCACAATCAGCAAAATCATGTCCATTATTAATTCAGTTTTAAAAATATATTTGGTAATTGAAATCTAATACAACTACAGCATTTCAGAAATTCCTAATAAAACAAAATCCTGCTGACCATTAATAGAGTTTTAAAATCCCATCATTTGTAACTAAAATTCAGTGTAGCCTTTCATAAACCTATCTACCTGTGAACTCTCAAAAAAGTTTTAAAAATGCCCATTTGTAATTAAAATTTAATTTAAAATATTGTCTACATATGACAATTATTTTGAAAATGCAAATTGATATAGATCATGTATCATTGTTCCACTGTCATATGCTTGAACATCTTACTTGGCTGGTTGTGCACCACATGGGTCAAATACTATGACTATTTGAAAGGTGGTTAAGTTACATCATAAGCACTGCCATACTCTCAGTATATTTGATCAACATGATTTCATTAGCTCTATAATACTGATTATTCTGTAACAATTTGTTTTGTCCGTTTTCAAAAATCCAGTTTGTTTAAGCATTTTGTGGTTTGAAAGTGAATGTATACGGAAGGTGCTGCTAACAGCAGATGCAGAATTTCTGAAAGAAGTGGGTGAACAGGACAGGGGAATTTTTTTTTTTTTTCTTGTCCTTCCACTCAGAAAATGAAAAAAAAAAAATGAGAAAAGGAGTGGTCTAGAGCCCCTAGACCCCTCTCTGCATCCACTACTGAACAACGGAGTAGGTTGTGGGTTGTAATTTACCATCTCTTTACATTCACTACTGACTGCGAGGCTGTACACATACATATCCTTGATATTGTGGGCTGGAAATAATTACTTTTGCTCTGCTGGTCCATTGTTAAAGACAACACCAGCACGTGTATGACAGTGTGATGAGTGCAATGCACTCTTGTTGTGTATATTCTTGCAGGCTATAAAATACAAAAACATGTTTATTACATACCATCAACAAATATAATAATTAACATTGCCTTTGTTTCAGAAGAATTTTAACAAAGAATATTATTTATTAAATAACATAACTTATGTTAAATGGTTTATTTAAAAAAGTAGTTAAATTATGCAGAAATGTCAAAATGTTGGGTGTTAAACTCTGACATAAATCAATACTAAAACATGATGTCGTTAGGCCAGTGATGTCATTAGATCAGTGACATCATAAAAAGGGAATTCCAGATATATTACACATATTTGTAATAAAATAAACGATATTACATGGCTCAAAAATGTTTTATTACTATGGTAAATTGTACATTTATATAATAAATAATGTAAACTACTTACTGATACTAGTACTGTAGTAGGATAGCTTTGCTTAGATAGTATCATTTAGCGTAGTGTAGACATGGTCAAGTATTACTACCCTTTTACAGGGGTCTTGGCAATAATTTATATAAAGCATATGCTAGTATGCTTTAGTTAATTTAAAATGTTCATGCACTGCATATGCAGGAAGGTTGTATTTGGGGAGGGGTGCACATCAGAGCTTAGATTAATTATTAAAATGTTGAAAGAAATCTGGAAAACAAAAGGTGAACAAAGTTTGTTAATTGTTGGGGGTGGGGAGATGAAAATAGGATTCTGTATTCAAATAGTAAAATGTTGACTATTGTGAATAACCCTATTTAAGAATATTAAACATAATTATATGTGTATCAATATGACAACCATAAAATTTAATGTATGTATATGCAAAATGCAATTGTCGATATTTGTAAATCAAACAAGTTTATGTTTTCCGATGTTCGTGATTGTTGTATGTATTTTATATATTTTTATTTAAAAAATTATTTTTTAGATCAAATCTTATATTTATACTTCACGTTTGAGCAATGTTTTTCATCCTTGTGATCAAGAGTATTTTTGTAGCACTTTTCATTTGTACATAAGTTGCTGAAAAGTAACATTTCACAAATCAGTATAGAGAAATACCATCACTTTCACCCAGTGACATGACAAACAGAGGGTAATATTGACAGGTTAAGGGGTGTGAAGATATATTATTAATTCCAGACAAAAGTCAAGTGGCAACCAAACTTTTAGTGTGACCCAAATCAGTTGTTTCTGGTTTCATCGACGTCTGCAAAATGGGTGGTTGGGAGGAACAAAAATAAATAACAAAGAATGGTTTCTTGACTCTTAAATCAGAGAAATCATAACAGAAGAACTGTTTTCAGTGTAAAATATTATGTTTAAACTATACCATTTAACACCAATTAGTATATTCTTATGTTCATTAATTTTCCTTACCAGTTTAATCACTTTAATTTATGCAGTGGACCTGTGTGCAACAGGACAATGGGGAATCACTGGAAAAAAGCTTATTTCATATAACCTGGCAAAAAGCTTGTTTCATATAACCTGGCGAAACTTTCTTTCGGGGGTGATGGGACAACAATTAATTTCTGTCACCTTTATAACATTGTGTACAATAACTTCAGGTTCAAGGGCCCCTCAACATAGAAATTAAATTACATGACAAATAAAAAAATGAACTAAAATGAATGACTAGAACTAATTTTATAATTATTTCATGGGGGGTCTGTGGCAATTGCCCCCTTATAAATCCGCCACTGGCTGTGTATCATCATTTACATAACAATAAAAGTCAATGATGTTATTTTGCCACATGCTTGTATTTTGTCTTTTGAAATGATTTTGAAACTGAATATGGCTAAAGTGGCAGTTCTCATACTGGCTTGGTGGTAAAGTGGTTAAACTGTCGTGCTGATGGCTGGTAGGTACTTGGATCAAATCTCAGACTAAATTCAAATCTTATTAAACTGGAGTTTAGTGAGGAATTCTTTGAACACCGACTCTATATATAAACTGTGAAGACTGACACATAACTGTCTGAGACAGATTAAGGCAATTTTTAGCTGCCGAGTTGAGAATACACACTAGTGTATCAAATGTGCCTAGAATTAGAAAGAAACTACTATGTATATAATTAATTACTGCTTTGCATGTAATTAATTTACATGAAATAGTAGAAATGAAATAAATGGAACTAGCTACCTTATCTGCAGTGTAAGAGGTCATAGAATCAATCTCACTGTGTAGACACATTTTCCCCCCATTCCTATCCATGCTTTATCAGGGTCATATCAAAGACTGTGTTGTATCCTGTCCTTTAATGCGCATGAGAAAGCCTCCTTGCTGCTAATACAAAAAGAGTATCCTATGTGGTGTTAACTGGTTTCATTTACAGATATTTTGGCAGCACTATATATATCACACATCTTTTTAAAGAATGAGCCAGAGTGTAAAAAAAACCTCTACTTTATTTTTAAATAAATAAAAACAGGTTTTAGTATTTTAAAGAGGTACTTTCATGGGCTAAAATATGACCAACTTGTAATTTGACTCCAGTTATAATATAATGTAATTAAAATTGGACGAATGACACTTGATTTGCTTTATGTATTTAGTGTGTGAATGTGTGTATTCATTCTGTGCTTTAGTTAGTAAACATTGTTACCAAAAAGTATCGATATCAAATCTTCACATTTGAAATATTTTGAACTTTTTGTTGAATTTCTATGAAATAAATGTTTAAAATGTTTTTTTCTTGGTTATTTGTCATTATTTATTTCATTATCTTAATGAGTCCTGGTCATGGTATTAGATGATCAAGACCTCATATTTAAATGCCCATCAGATTTATTTGTATTTTCATCTTACCATTAATATTAGGTCTTAACCTATTTTCTACCACCCATTTTCAATATAAACTATCTTAGCACAAACTTTTGATAATTTTCAAAATTCCTTATTAAACTGATTATACATTTAACAACTCTGGTTCTTCCCCTATATACATGTAGCTGTTAAAAAATACTAGAGAACATTGATTTATTAATCATCAGCTATTGAATGTCAAACATTTGGAATTTTTTCACGTCGGTTTGGTTTAATAAAAACAAAAACAAAATTATGCATAGGTCTAAGTGCAGGGCCAGATGTAGACCTTGGGGAGTCCGGGGCACTTCAGGTTCAGGGGGTCTCTCAGCATAGAAATTAAATTATTTGACAAATAAAAAAAATGAACTAATATGAATGAATAGAACAAATTTTATAATTATTACCTTTTTTTAATACAGAAACTCCTTAGTCCGGGTGACCTCTGGTAGGGTGGCATGGGGCAATTGCCCCTTATAAATTCAGCCTTGTCTAGGTGGTGGCAGTGCGTGCATGTGTCTCTCCACCAACTCTGATCCTTTCTAGCAATCAATACATTCCTGTATTCATACAGTAAATTATTGCTGGGCACAGCATGTGCCACTCTGGTAAAGAGACACTTGTTCCACCCCTGTAATTAATTGGTATTGCAGGATTATATAATCCAACAAGTGGGGGGTTATTTTGTGTTACACATGGCATTTAAACTGCGACACATGTATCAAAATCTCCCATTTTCATTCCAAACCATCTGTTACAAGTAACATCCATACATGAGTATCAGTGATTTACTGTAATCACTTATACAATGCTACAGGCCAATTGGTATGAATGTAGATACATGAGTATCGGTGATCTACTGTAATCACTTATACAATGCTACAGGCCAATTGGTATGAATGTAGATACATGAGTATCAGTGATCTACTGTAATCACTTATACAATGCTACAGGCCAATTGGTATGAATGTAGATACAAATTAAAATGGAATTAGAAAATTGTGACCTGATTTTATAATGAAGTGAGACTTAATCTTTTTAAGACTGCATTGATAATAATAATTATTGATATGATTATGCGTGTCAGTTTAATAAAGAAATATTACACTATATTCATAGGCATACTATCTAGGGGGGACAACTCCCCTCCCAAATTAGTGCAAAACAGTGGAGGAAAGCAAGAAGAAAATTAGAATTTGGAACTCGTGTTTTTATCTGTAACATTTCAGGAAAATCCTTTCTGTCCCCCCTTAACCTAAGTCCCCATAAGCTCATGATTGTATATGTGTTTTGTTAACATTATCTTTCAATTTAATTTGTCCCAGGCTATCAAGAAATGTGTTTGGCCTTAAAAATACTGCCAATACTAATAAACAGCAGTTGGTATGTGGAAGTTCATGCAAATTTCCAGTACAAGTATTTAAAGAAAAGTTGATTAATAAAACATTGAAAAATCTTAAATGTTTTATAATTTCTGTAACTTGTGATTGTCTGAGATTTTTCAGTATTACTGAAACTTTTAATTATGATTTTGTCAGAACTTAAGAAATGTCTCTTACTTTTTGTTTGTTACAAAATGAATTTCCTTTTTTAAAATAATTTCTCATAACAATGAAAGAGAATTAGGGCAAATCTGTACAAAGAAAACTGGGTTTTATATCTCGAAATAATAGACCATGATCTTTAAATATGTTCAGATCTTGAGATAGGAAGTTCAGATATCAAGTATCGTAAGTGGAGATATCAATATTATCATAGACTTCAATGGCTATACACTGAAATTGACTGAAAAGTAGTGGCAGTTGTAATACCAAGTAGTCATTGGCATAGCCAGAATGTTATATTTTGGAGGGGGGTGGGGGTACAGCACTGAAAGCATAATCGCGTGTATCGGAAAGATTCATTTCACAATTCAGTGTTGTTTATAGTTTTAAAGTTTGCGTTATTAGATGGCTTACCAACATTTTATGTTTGAGCCTGAACGTTTAGATAATGATAGTGGATCGGAGTTTGAGATTTAATTAGAATAAAACAGAGACTGGTTGTCATGCAGCAGTTGTAGACCAATGGACATGGTTGTGTAACTGTTCAGACGGCAATTTTTAAAGTTAGCGATTACACAATTCTGGTTTAATTTGGATCTTCTTAATTTAGCATGAAATTAGTTCAGGAACTTAATGCTTTGATTATTGGTTATTGCATTAAGTTCAGCCCCCGGCCCATATTATGTATCGGTGCAAATTTCTGGCAACAAACGCTTCAGTTTCCAAACAAAACATTACAAGAAATATGTAGATATACAACAAAATTGCCAACTTACATGCTTATTACATCCCTTTTCACAGTAAATCCAACATTATCCACTTATATCGCCTTCAACTGCTGATTGATTTAAAAACAACATGGCAGTTGAACAAATAAGTCACAAATACGAAACTTTCAGTTCATCCGCTATCTCTGTGGAGTCATTAAAAATAAAATAAACCAG